>JAYMTK010003502.1:0-12211 GCA_036897405.1 Pelargonium myrrhifolium | reverse complement strand
CGAATCGCTATCAAAAGTTTTGTACATTACCGACTTCTTGTGACTGAAAGCGTCGAAAGAGTATTTTCCATGGTACGATCCCATCCCGCTCTCACCAACTCCTCCAAATGGCAATGTGGAGACCATAAGCTGCATCAAGAAGATTTTAGCGCGTCAAGAACTACGAAAACACGAAAGTTTAGGGTACCATTTGAAAATATGTGGAAAATGCGGGGCTCGCGCGTGACGTTTTAGCGAAGAATGTTACATGAAGGATAGTGTCATTGATGAGCATTCCTCCGGAGGATATGTTTTGCACAAAGTCCTTCTTTAGTTGCTCGTCGTTGGTGAACAAATACGCGGCGAGAGGCTTAGATCTTGACTCGATCACATCGAAACTATCTTTGATCTTCTCAACCTATGAAAATGTACATGATATCATCACAAAAACTACCCATAAGTCCTCTCGAAAAGCTACGTGAAATCAACATAAGTGTAACTCGAAACGAAGATCTTAAACGTGAAATGAAGGGCAAAAACGTCATTTTACGCCCCTATTACTAACAACAATCGATTTTCGGAGGGTAAACTACATCTTTTGCTAGTTTTAAAGAAAAAAGTACAAAGACTACAACTTATACTGTTAAAACATTCTCTTGACAATGTACATGATATCATTACAAAAACTACCCAAAAGTCCTCTCGAAAAACCACGTGAAATGAACACAAGTATAACCCAAATCGAAGATCTTAAAAGTGAAATGAAGGGAAAAAATGTCATTTTACACCCATGTTACCAACGACAATCGATTTTTGGGGGGTAAAAACCACATTTTTTTGCTAGTTTTAAAGAAAAAAGTACAAAGACTACAACTTATACTTTTGAATAGTCCCTTGAAAATGTACATGATATCATCACAAAAACTACCCAAAAATCTTCTCGAAAAGCCACGTGAAATCAACACAAGTATAGCCCGAATCGAAGATCTTAAACGTGAAATGAAGGGCAAAAATGTCATTTTACGCCCACTTTTGGAGGGTAAACCACATCTTTTTGCTTGTTTTAAAGAAAAAAGTACGAAGAATACAACTTATACTTTTGAACAGTCCAGACGTGAAAGACGAACTTAGTAAAGATCAAGTACTCACTGTGACAATTGGTAGCAAAGGTCCAAATATCTCCTCATTCATGATCATCGAGTCTTTTGGTACATCCAACAAAATCGTTGGAGCGATCTTTCTGCGACAAAATACACAATAAAATATTTTCTCGTCACTTCGGAGCTAAAACTTATACTTTTAAACAGTGCAAGGGTTTAGAACGATTAATTAGTGTATAACTCACAGTTGTTTCTCGTCTCTTTGGCCTCCTAAAACAATTTTATCCGATACCTTGTCCTCGTCCATGAGATTTGCTAGTCGTCTAAAGTGAGAGAAGTTTATAACACGCGATATGTCTTTTGATTCCATTGCGTTCCCAAAGAATTCCTCTAGTCCGTTTCTTAGAGCCTCTATCTATAAAACACGTGCAAGTCCCAAATTGAACATGAGAGCAATGAGTCTCATTCAAAACACAAAATAAATGACTGAAATTCTTTTTTCTCACTTCTTCGATAAAACAATGTTCCTTACCAATTTCGGAGCAAATTCTTTTGTTGTTACGACATAGTCAACCGAAATGCAAGTTTGTCCATTGTTGCATACCCACTTGCCCGCTAGGATCCTCCTCGCAGCAACCTTGTGATTGCAACAAAAACACGACACAATTGTGAGGAAAGCGATGCCAATCAAGATGAAAAGAAGGAAAAGACGCAAAAGAATCCCCTGCACGTGGGACCGAAAGGAGCTAAAACAGACAGGTCATTTGACTTGTGATGCAAGCAATGCCAATCAAGATGAAAAGAGAAAGACGCGCACAAGAAGACGGGAGTTAAGGCAGACAGGTCACTAACAATACCCAATTTTGTGCGACAAAGTTCTCACCCCTACGTCGACATTTGAATCAACAACAGCCGGGCACTTCCCTCCGAGCTCAAGAATCACCGGCGTGAGGTGCTTTGCAGCCGCGGCCATCACAATGCGCCCTACTCTTCCGCTACCTACACACACAAGATTCATCGGTTACTTAACAAATGTTATACTTGACTTCAACCCGAAATCTTAAGCCTATAGGTGGAGGGCTCAACTAGAATATCATTCTTTCGATGTGAGATACATTAACACCACATCACGTACACACCAAATAACACAACAGATCGTGCACGTTGATCAAGAAGGAAAGCAACAAAGACGGGTTACTAACCTCAAACCAGACCAACTCTGATACTATGCTAAACTTAACTCCAACTAGTATATCAGGTGGAAACAGACTTCATAAATCAGATGATACTAAGTACTAAAAACGTATACAATAATAGTAGAAAGAAAAAAGAACCTGTGTATAGTATTTTGTCCCATTTTTGTTCCAACAATGCTGTTGTTTCAGCAACAGCCCCTTCAACGACTCGTACAGCTGAAGAATCCAAGTATTCCCCGAGTAATTTTGCAAGAACCGATGATGAAGCCGGAGCAATCTCCGAGGGTTTCAGGACAACGGCGTTACCAGCAGCGATAGCTCCAATGAGTGGATCGAGAGATAACACTGGAAGACATGTTATTGCACAAAATTACACTAAATTTTGCGCGTGTTGCACACAACTACATCGAACTTTAAAGCGTAATATTCAAATTCGCCTACTTTCAATAATAAGAGTGCTAATTTTTATTGAAAAGATGAAAAATGCACTGACGTTTGCACGTGTTGCACGCTGCTACATTGAACTTTAAAGCGGAACAAACAACTACTACACGTGTGAAGGGCCTTTTTGTCTTTTTAATAAAAAGTTAACATTGTTACTAACGGTGCAACTTCAAGAATCACAGAGCTATGTTCTATGTATCAAGAAAATGTGAAATCTTTCGTGCACTCACAAAATGGATAGTTCCAAGTCGAGATGATGAGCACAACTCCTAGAGGTTCCGGCACAATTTCAGCTGACGAAGGATGTGTCGTAAATGAAGTTTTGGCCTGAAAACGGACAAAACTTTGAATCAAACTATGCTTATAAGTTGTGACATTGCAAAAGAAGAATCACAAAATGCTAAAAAAGAACGGTTTCATAGTAACTATAACCTTTTCCGGAGCCATCCAACGGTTCAAATCTTTAATCGCCAATTTACTTGAGGATTTGAGCATAGAAATCTGTAGCATATAACACATTGTCACTACGAACCAAGCTAAGTTATCGGTTTTATAACAAATAAATGCTATATACCTCGGAGGCATAAGCTTCGTATTCGGGTTTGGAGAGATCTTCTTGGAGAGCTTCAACGATTTCCTTCTCATTCTCCTCGATCATTTTCTGAATACTCTTCAATTGATCGAGTCTCCACTCATAACTCTTGGTCTTGCCCGACCTAAAGGTCTTTTTAAGCTCTCTAATGTGTAGAGACGCATCAAAAACCTCCTTATGATCCTCAACTTTTGCCATTAATGACAATGTCGCCGAGCAATTTCTTTACAAAGCAACGAAAGAAACCGTAAAGCTAACAAGAACACGAGGAAATGAGCATCAAGAACTAAACATTTTGTTAACAATTCTTACAATTGTGTGCCGTTAGAGACTGGGAATGTGTAGGGAAAGCGAAGACTCCTTCGGGTTTGGAAGCTTTTGTGCCTTTGTGTACACAAACCGGCGACGAAAATGCCATTGATGCTGCTGATGATTCAACAGGTTTGACACGTTATTATGATTAATTTACAGTTATACACTACAATAAAACTTGTAAACTATGGATTTTTGTCAAAATCTGCGACAACTATTTTGTCACAAACATTTGTAACAACATGAACAATGACAAAATTATTTTGTCACAGTTCCGTCACAAAATGAATTTTGTGATAGAATTTTAGTGATTAGTGACATAAAATTCCGTCACAAATCGAGATTTTTCTTGTAGCATAATGAATGACTTGTTGGGAGGGCTTGCATGTTTTATTGTGAGGTTCTACACGAACACGACACGATTACAGATCCAAACAGTCTAATGAATAATGACACAAGATTCTAACTCTAGCTCTAGCAATATATACCTAAAAAATTTGGGAATTTCCTACAAGATACACAAAACCATTCAACTTACAATAAATTTTCATATCTTCCTAAGATCTATATATATATATATATATATATATATGAAGGTTCTTGATATTAATATTGTTACATACCTGAAAAGATC
Organism: Pelargonium myrrhifolium; assembly: GCA_036897405.1. Classification (NCBI taxonomy): domain Eukaryota; kingdom Viridiplantae; phylum Streptophyta; class Magnoliopsida; order Geraniales; family Geraniaceae; genus Pelargonium; species Pelargonium myrrhifolium. The sequence goes on along the minus strand of JAYMTK010003502.1, from coordinate 7,954 downwards.
TTGGTGGAGGGACTGAATGCAGAGGTTTTTCATGATATATAATAGTGAGAGATTGAAATGGAGAGAGCTTTAAATTGGTTGCAGAGACTTCATTCATGGGCAGTTTTGCATTAACAAAAGAAGAGAATTTAAGAATGAGGAAGAAGAAGATTTGTTGCTCTCTCAGCCATTGGATTTGGAGATTGATTTTGGAGATAATGAAGTTTATGTCATGTCAGGCCTGTCATGGTTGGTATCAGTGTTCTTCATTATTATAATTATTATTTTATTCTTCGGTCTAAACCATGGGGTTTAGACCGGATCCCCACTTTGACGGTTGATATTTTTAAGCCGTTTGACCATATCTAGATTAATTCTCATTCGATGTTTGTTTATAAGTTAAGGATTTCACCTCTTCTCGAGGGTGTGTTGAGTGAGAATCGAAACCGAAACTTCTTCTCACTCACGCAGTCTATGTTAACCAACTGCGCCACCTCCATTGGGTATTATTATTATTAGAGTAATACGAGCATCAGTTGACTGTATAACTTTATATCAGTTGCACTAATAAGGTATTGACACCTCATTTAAAATCATGAATTCGGACGGGTCACTCCGCTCCCACAAATTCACTTGGGTGGGTATAAGTGAAACTTAATGTGGTGTCATCACCTCGTTGGCTTGGATAAGTTCCAACGGATATAAAGTTATATCAGTCAACTAATACTCATTTTACTCGCTATTATTATTGTTGTTGTTGTTGTTCACGTGAAAACACTGACACGTGGACCAATCATAAAGTGACACACATCGTCGGAATTTAAATTAGTTTATGTGTGTTATATTTTATTTTTCGGTTTCTCATATCGAGAGGGATTCTCAGCAAAATCAATGTTTCATTGATTGATGAGTCTATTTCTATATTGTGAGAAATGTTATCTTTTTTTGTCTTGTGCTATGATATGATAATATTGAGGTTCGAGACCTCTCATAAAGGTCTATATTTCTTATAGGTTTCTCTGCATCAAAGTCTTACGTGTGAGTTATAGGTTTTGGATTGAGTTTCTGGTTTTACGTGTAAAATCTGATGGCTCATGTGCTTGTCCAACTCGGCCGAAAAACGAATTTAAGTCTTAATTGTTGTTTCTAACATCATGAAATGAGACAACACTAAATTTCAAAAATAACATCGGAGCATCTCAATTAAACGATCCTCGAACAAACTCATAAGAACTAATGTTTGGACCAAATTTTTGCATTATGAGCTCATTTGAAGAGCATCTTTTCCCCTTTTTATTTTTTTCAAATGTTTTAGTATTTGAGTTTTAGTCTAATAAAAATTAGGTGTGACATATAAACATATGCTATGTATTTGTCTTTTTGTTTTGTTTCATATTCTCAACCAAAAAGTGTAATTTTAGCATAAGCTTTTGAAATTAATATATTGATTTAATTACTCAGTCTAAGAATTTATAATTTTGTAGGGAAACCGACCAACTACCACAAAAAACAAAAGAAAAACAACAATCTACTTGTCATGAAATTAACAAAAAATTAAATAAAAGTAATTAGCTATTTTATTTATTTTATTGGACTTTTTTATTTTTTGAAGGATATTTTATTGGACTTTTCCATGTAATTGATTCTTGAATCTTTTATGTGCCGTTTTGTGGTAATACATACAAATAGGAGGCTCATTTAGGTTCATAGGCCAATGTCATATCTTTTGGATTTATTATTATTATTATTATTATTATTATTATTATTATTATTATTATTAAGCACTTAGAATCTTTTTGTGACAAAAACAAGAAAAATGTTTAAAATCAGATCCAAACACTACTTTTGTTTGTCCAAAGATTGAACCATTTAATAATCATATCATTATTTTAGTAGATTGCTTATTCTTCTTTTGATTTCATCATGAGAGTAATATGAACATCAGTTGATTGATATAATTTTATATTAGTTGCACCAATAAAGTGATGACATATCATTGAACGTCATGGATTCGGACGGGTCGCTACGCTCCCACAAATTCACTTGGGTGGGTATAAGTGAAATTTAATGAGGTGTCATAACCTCATTGGCTTGGTTAAGTTGCAACTGATATAAAGTTATATCAATCAATTGATACACATTTTACTCTTCATCTGATAATACAACAAACATCTGAAAGAATCATGTAATTAAAATGATGTTCCTCGTATTATCTACTTCCGCTCTTACATCGTAAACATTGTTCTCGTGTCGATTTTTCTTCCTTTTCTTTTTAAATGAGATATGATGTGAGATGCAATTGCACTAAGAATGAGTAGAAATAGAAAATAAGAACATCAATTGCAATTCACATCATATCTCATTTAGAAAGGAAAAAACGACACAAGCACAATGTCTACGATATATGAGTGGAAGTAGATAATACGAGGCACATCAATAGCAACTCACACCGTATCTTGTTAAGAAAAGTCGAAAGAAACATGATACCAAAACTTCAACAAGAGAGTGAAAATAAGTAATAAAAGGAATGTCAACTGCAACTCACAATACAATCACGGTACTCACAATAAGAGAGTGAAAGTAGTCAATAAAAGCAACATCAGTTGCAACTCACATTAAACCACATACTTTCGCAGTCTCAAAATGAGTGTCCATATTTCTATTTTGAGAAAAATTAAGAAAAAGTTAGTTAGTGAGGTATATTTACCTTTGTATCCTCGTGATTATGCGTTAAGAAATAAGAGATATTGACTAACTCATTATAAAGATAGTATTGACAATTCATGCATAACTAACTTCTTAAAAAAAAACACTTATTTTGGATCAAAAACTCAAAAGAAACATGACACTCATTTGGGACGGAGGGAGTGTTACAGTATCAAACCCATAACACGACACAAACTCGAGATGTTTACACGAGTTATACTTGAAGCTGACAATTTGTACCCAAATTCGACCCTATTTTTTATGAGTTTGAACAATATAAATCTAGTTAATTTTCGGGTCAAGATTACTCTGCAATGTAGTATACCGGGTCAGACAAACCTACATTCAACCGATAGCTCACACGTCTTGAGTTGTTTTTCTTTTTATGATAATTCGAGCATAACAATATTTAACAAACAAAAATTACAGTGCCATATTTTTTCCTGGCTAGTCCTCCCGACTGCCTTTATAGGCTAAGATATGGACAGGTTCTACTGTTTTTCTATGAACATACAAAATTTCACCCCTAAGGTGGTTGTCAAACAGTACAAATCTAATATCCGCAAAAACTACGCCACTGTCAATTCTTTTTTTTTTTTTTACAGAAAAGTGCCGACGGCTTAAGTTCCGGGATATGTACAAGAATCCTAGCGTTTAAGGAAGAGACTTCGTCTCTGCCTTCTAGCCTAGGGCTTTTGGCACCTTACCGCCCCAAATACTCTCTTACACCACCACCACCAAGGATGTGTTGAGTGAGGATCGATCCTGAAACCTTTTCCCACTCACTCAGCTGAATAACCAACTGCTTCACCTTTAGTGGTTGCGCCACTGCCAATTCTGCTGATGGTATCCTCACTCTCAGATACCTGAACACGCTTAACAAGAGATAATAAATCTATTAGAATACAAGTCTTGAATTATCGGTTGGATCGGGTTAGACCTTTTCAATAATGAATCTGTTAAAATACAAGTCTTAAATTATTGGTCGAATCGGGTTAGACCTTTTCAACCCAAAAGGACCGACCACGAAACCCGAATTGACAGCTTTGGCCTAACCTTATCTAATAGTAAAACATTACAAATTATAACCTGTAATAGAAACATACTGTAATAAACAAATCAAAAGTTGCAGAGGCTGAGACAGAGAAGAGACACAGACACAGAGACAAAGCAAATCCAAAGCCAAATCCAAAGCCAAAGATGCTCCCACTAAAGCTGGTCCGTTCTCTGGTCTTCGGCGAAACCGCCATTAACAGCCCTTTTCTCCTCTCCCGAACCCACCACTCCGATCCCGATTCCGACGACGGAGACGACTCCGACGCCACCGGAAACAGAGACAACAGACCCAGAAACCGACAACGAAGAAGAAGAAGAAGCAAAACCCAAAACGCCACAGAACCCAAAACCCCATTTCTCCTCTTCGTCCCCACCAAGGAGCTCGTCACTGACACCTACAGGCTCGCGACCATCGCCAGAGAAATGGGTATGGATCTGTACCCAACCCCATCTCTCTCCCACATCATTTTCTCTTACCCAACAACGACGTCGTCGAAATCGTCGTTACCGTCGTCGTGGTCGTCGGTTTCGCTGCTCCCAAACGACGCCGTTCCTCTCCCGTTCCCTTCCCTCGCCGCCGCCTCCACCGCCCACCTCCGGTCCTTCGCCTCCCTCTCCAGAACCTTCTTCAAGCTCGTCTTCGTGAGCTCCAGCTTCCTCGCGAGCCCTAAAAATTCAAGCTTTGACAGCTCCAGCAACTGGGATTGCTGCTCGTTTTCGCTGCTTTCGCGGGTCACCGGAGACAAAATTGGGTTCGATGGACGGGTTTTCTCGGGCGCTCGCCGGAATGGTGTGGACCCTTTTCAAGACCCAGAAGAACCCAGGTGGCGATTCCGGGAAGAAGAATCCGATGTACCTGTTCAGGAAGGTGGATTCGAGGAGGGTTAGGGTTTTGAGGAGTGATGGAGATGTGAGTGGAGAGTGTAGGGTTAGGGAATTGAGGTTGCCTCCACTGGATTTCAGGAATGCGCCTTTGAGGATTTTGCAGTACATTGTTCTGATGACTGATGATCTCTTCTACCTTGCCTGAAAAGGTACACTTTTTTGATCTGTTTCTCGGTTTGTTGGTTCCAATATCTGCTTCTTCGTATTGCATTTTGAGTTGGTTAGACTGATTTGTGGATTTGTGCCTATTCGTTGATTGAATTCGGTGTAAGTAACAGAAAATCGCATGTTGAGAATGCTGATCTTTTGTGTGATTTTTGCATAGCTCATAACACTAAGTTACTAGAAAACGCCACCTAAGCTTGAGATGACTCCCTTCTCGATGTAAGATTGAGAATTTAGGTACGAGAAATCTCCATTCCCATTCCAAAGAAGTCTACCTCGAAAGTTCTAAACTCTAAAATCTCAACGTTTTGCATTCCTGTTTTCGTTCTGCGTACCGCAATCCAGGTTAATTAGCTCGTAATGCCGGGCTCCAAATAGGGTGCAAAGTCATAAGATAGGGTAGCGGAGATGAGAATGCTGAGGTGGAGTTGTGTTGGCGCTAGGAAGGATAAGATTAGGAATGATGTTATTCGAGTACGAGTTGAGGTAGCTACAACTGAAAGCAATACGAGGGGAAGTTGTTTAAGGCAGTTTAGATATGTGCTGCATAGGGAGATTAGTAAGCGTGTAAGTAAATGTGAGAGAACTCAGTTCGGAGAAACTGAAAATGGTAGGTGTCGACCTAAGTTTGTGTGGTAAGAAGTATTGAGGAATGACGAGAATGCAAACTAAAAAGTCCCCCCGGAGTTTTGCTAATGGATGCATGTAGATGACCCTAACTCTGTTTAAGAAACGACTTGGTTGTTGTTGTAGACTTGTAGTGCAAATTAGTAAAACTTTGAGTTTTCATTTTTCATTGCATCATGGTTTAGGGTTATAAGGATATTTGTTGCATTTGATAATGAAGTGATTCACCGATTTTGGCATATAAATGTATAATTTTGCGATTGTTGCTTCATGTATTGAAATTCACTCTTTTGCTGTGTTCTTATTGTAAGTCTTCAGAAGCATGAGATAAACAGAGAGAAACAAAGAGAGTTGGAGTCTTTATTCTATACGAGTTAAAAATCCAAATTTTGTTGTGTTCTCAACGTTAGCTTCCACAAGCAACCGATTTGCATAAAATTTCAGTGTTTGCAAGGGCTCCCTAGTGCTTTTCTAGACAACATGACCTTTTTTTCTATAATTGTTTATCGACATGTTGGGCTTCTTAGTGCAGTGTTTTGCTAAATAAATTACACAAAAAAATATTGAAGCCGTGTTTTGCAATCTGGGGTCATACTCGTGTTCGCTTGTTTTCAAGTATTTTGAGTTGATAACGAAGTGTTTGGTCCTACCATGTGTTGCATAGAATGCTCATAGAGGCATATATGTTTTTTTATTTTGTAGTAGATTTATATGTTATAGAACTTAAAAAAATCTATATAGTTCTCGAAACAACTGATATGTTGCGACTGCTGATTAGAGGATAGTCAATTTATTCTAGTTTTTATTGTTTTAGACATGAGCGCGCGATTCTTAGATCACGGGTTTAACCAAACTATTTCTCTCGGTTGAGCCAATATTTTAGTCTTTTTGGACAAAATTAGCGCTGTTCTCTGTAATAATCTATTTCATTGCCTTTGTTTTCTCAGAAGGAAGCGAATGATTGAATCTGCAATACACAACCGGGGAATAATTCTCATTCTACACTTGAGGTCTATTCTCTACCGTTGACATTAACATCTTTTGTATAGTTTTATACCAACACCCGATGAAACGAACTGAAATGCATACAAATGATAGCAAGTTTAAGCTTTGAGTAGCAGATTCTTATGCGTCGTTATATACTGAAATCAACTCTGATTGATTCGGTTTTTTGATGTATAGATTCCTTACACTTGTTGTATAATTAGATTGGACTCAAAAATGTATGTATTTGTCAAAAGTTGTGGAGCAATTCAAGGATGCTATAGTGAACAACTTTTTTGACAAAAAAAAAGTCCAAAAGCAATGGCTTGAAAGTAGGACTAAGCATGATTGAATTCAAAGTCATAGCAAGAATCAGATACTCCTCACTATGTCTCTGTTTTGTTCAGTCTATTTCCACCTAAAAAGCTTGTTTTCTAAAGCATATTAATGGTTGTGTTGTTGGCAAAATTCCCATTTGTTGTCCATAAGCATAGATCACACTCGCATGCTTAATGGCTAAAGCTGATAATTCGGATTTCAGGTCGGGTTGGGAAGACCTAACATGAATTTGGCTAAAAGAGGTGTGAGTTTCGAGTTTTACGGGAAATGAATGTGTGGGTTTATGCGGATTTGCTTGGCTTGGCCTTTAGTATCGTTCGGGACTATTTTATGCAACTAGAATCTGCATAAATGTGTGTTAGATTTTGAGTGCCCGTATATTCAAGTCCAAATTGTCCGTTTTAGTTTAGACTTACGCATGTAGACAGTGGCGGAACCAGACTTGAGGCTCAACATGAGAACAATGTTTGAACTTAACCTATATTGTTTGACAACTAATGTTGGTCAAAGTATTTTACGAGGGGTTCGATGAACTATTATTGGCTTGGACTTGGCTTAAATTGTTTGACAACTAATGCTGGTCAAAGTATTTTACGAGGGGTTTGAACTGAAATGCCTACTACGGCCCACCCTTGTTCCCACATTGCACCAGACCATCACTAGCTCGTTCCGATAATACTAAGTTCAGGTTGGCAAATAGTGACTTGATAAACATGCAAATGTATTTTTAGCTAGTCTAGTTTAGGTCCGAGCTCAACCTACGAATCGTGTAAATGAAATGGATCCAACTAATTTTCGGGGCACGTCCCTTTCTCTTTTGAGAAATTGCATATTGTGTCCAACAAACCTACATTTTGCATGCAAAACTCAAACTTGAATCCTAATGAATCCAAGTCCGACCAGAAGGTCGCGGGTTTCTAGCTCAAAGAGTGGGTTCTAAAACTCAAATACGACCCGTGACCCAAAACCTAACCGAAAAATGAGTGGACTTGTCCAACTCACTAGAAAATTGACAAGTCTTTTGTGTGACCCGAACCTACAAAAATGTGGGTCGGGTTTCGAGTGCCCGCATGTCCGGATCCAAAGTGCCCCAAAAGACAATCAAACAAAACTCAGCTTCAAATCCCCATCAATACTATCAAATAATATAAATCATATTTGGGTTTAATGTATATCAGTTGACTGATATAAAGTTATATCAGTTGCACTAATA
>JAYMTK010003501.1:0-12212 GCA_036897405.1 Pelargonium myrrhifolium | reverse complement strand
TTCAATCACTCTTTGTTTTGGTGTCGTGTGTGACATTTTAATTATGGTTGGACATGTTAGTTTTGGTCGTGTTAGTTATTATGTTTCTTTGAGGTTGCGTCGAAAGTATAGCTAGTTTGGTTTAGGTTAGTTTATTATGTTGGTTTGTAAGTTTACAATTTTTTGACATTAAGTCCAAAGCGCTATATTTACTGCTCTGAGGGAGTAGCTTGCGGCCACTTGTTGCATGCTCGTGTGTTTTTTTCTTAACCCACGGTCCGCCATGTGAAACTTTGTTGGGATCACAACGGAAGATGTTAGGAATTACTTATTTATGTTTCAATCACTCTATGTTTATTAAGGAATAAAAGACTTAGGCCTTGTTTGGTAACAGGCCTGCAAAAGCCACTGCAAATCCATTCAATTTATGACACCTATTTGAAGTGTCAGGCCTAAAAGCAACAAAATTGTTTGCTTAAGACTTCCTTTTTCATTGCTTTTGTAATCATGACTAAAAAGCCATAAGCAAATTTTTTTAGCTTTTGGCAGTAGAAGTAGATAGAGAAAATATTATATTCCAATTTTACCCTCAAAATATGTATCCTAAACTAGTATTTTCCATAAAAAATTGTTTCTGGGTACAATCTGTCTGATATTTTTTGCTGTTAATTTATACTATAACCTACATGTACTTTCTAAAAGTAATGATGGTATATACCACACAATTTTTGTTCAAAGTGTGTTTTTAGTATCGTGTACATTTTAGTCATTTCATAAAAGTAATTTTATAATACCATATTTATATATTTGATCCAAAAGCACTTCTTTTCATTTTTGTTGGCAAACAATATTAGCTTTTAAAAGTTACTTAAAAGCTACTTTTAACTTTTGAGAAGTGTTACCAAACAAGCCCTTACTATCTTGCTTCTTTATATATATAAAAGAACTTTAAACCAAAAATAATTATTATATTAATAGTTAAATGTTTCTAGACTATTTGGATTTGTTTCATTTTAGTATTGACCACTAGACTCAATTGGTAGTCAATTTAGATCTGAACTTTGGGTCCTAATTAATGACTTGATAGTTGACACTAGCGGGCAGCGGTGACATCAAGTCATTAGAACAAAGATGTAAAAAATTGTAAGATTTAAACTGACTTAATATCGACATTTGGGAACAACTTTAAAATGAAAACAAGGGTAGAGGTCTATAAACATTTATGTTTTAACTATTTAACTTATTTTTATTTAATTTGTATTATTTTTTAAAATATGTCTGCTATGTGAACTATTGCAATTCTTTTATTTTGGCATTGAAAAACTTTTAGATATTACTATATTGAAAAGACAATTACAATGTTGTTGCTGTGAACTATTTTGGCATCATGAATGCTCTTTCTCTTCACGTTGATGCAAGTTTTTTTTGTTAATCATTTGCTAATGATTACATGTAATTATATGAAACTATTGGAAAGTAATTTCTTTAGTGTTTGGATAAAATGTTTGAGAATATTAGAGGCTTATATAAACTAGAGAGGTAAGAGGTTTCTTTATGGAAGAGTGAATTTTGTATTTTGCCTTGATACAAAATGTTAAGATTGCATATTTATTTATAGTACTCAAAGGAAATCTCTAGACATAATAATTCTTTACAATACCTAACACTTTAGTAAATACAAGATTATTCTAGAATTTTTCTTCAGTCTCTAAAGACACTAGACCTATAAAAATTATTCTAGATAACTTGATCATTACAAACATGTCCAATATGACAAAGTCCGCGTCAAGTTCATATTTTCAACAATCATTGTGTATTATTGCTGACATGTGGTCAAACGTGTAGGTGCCAAGCCATGGCAGTTCACTTCTATGCCATAGGTCCAAAATTCATGTTCTCAATCTCAACCTTTAGATTTTCGAATCGGGGAGCTCGGATAGCTTCCCGAGGAGTTTGAATCGGGAAGAACAGTCCAGGAGTTTGATTCGGGATCGAAACACTCGATTTCCCCATCGTAAAAGTTTTGGGGCAAGGCATATATCTTACCCCGATGGTGCAGGGACTCATGTTTCCGAAATTGAGCTCGGAAGACATCTTCACCATTTGCGGAGAATCCGAGGAAGCATCGATGGTGTATACGTACGCTTCTGTGGAGAGTGTCTCTTAGTGGTGTTGAGCCTCCGATTATGTAAAAAGACGTTTTCTATTACACTTGTTGGACGGAAGACCTATTTGTTAATGGAATGAAAGTACATGATAGTAAAAAGTTAGTTTGGTAGTTCAGAGTAATGAATTGCAAATGAGGTATATATAGTACATAGTATTAAACTATAATTAATCCAAAAATTTAGGGAGCATATTGAATCTTTTACCTTTTTAAAAAAATCTCAGATTTAAAGTTTGGTTAGTTGCATACTTAATTAAAACTTTTATGATCAATTTAGTGCTCATTAGCTAATCTCTCCGTCCATGCAAACGTAAAAAAATATTTTTAAAATAAAATTTAATTAGAGGGTGTTTGGATTATATCATTAGCACTGAATTGTTTGTTTGGTTAAGATCAAAAGTGCTCATAAGCTCTAACTCATGAATTCAAAAAAAAAAAAAAAAGAGTTGGGGTCTTATTTTTCAGCTTACGAGCACCTAAAAAGAGCTATTTTGACTAAGTAAATGATAAATATGTCCGTCTCTTTTTTTTCGGTCTAATGTCCGTCTCTTTTTATTTTAGTTACTTATATATTCTTTTTATAACTCAATTTATTGGTTAACTTTAGAATTATTATTGTTATATGACTAACTTAATTATAATACGTAGAATATGAATCAAATATTACTATCTTTTATCAGCATTTTTATCCCAATAGTTAAACTGCTTCTTTTTGAAAATAGCCGAAGCACAAACTGCTCTTGATATTTTCTTGAAAATGAACTATTTTTTAGAAGTTAATCCAAACACGTGGCTAGACGACTAGTCAAAGGGTCAACGAAGCAAAGGGTCAAAGAGGCCCGAAGACCCGAGACCCGAAATGAGGGGTCTCGGGGGTCCAAGTCGCATAGGTAGAGAGAGCCCAATAAGGTGGGAAGGCTCAATGGGTCAGGCCACCAAGGGGTCGGGGTCACTCGAGTGAGGCCCCATCAAGCAGGCTGCCCAGGTAGGCCCCGTCAAGCAGGCAACTCCAGGCAGGCCTCACAAGGCAGACAAGCTGCAAAAAGGGGCACCCAAAGCCATCAAGCCGATGGGGGGGTGAATCGTCCAGCGTGAGCCGCCCCCAAGTCGGTGTTCAGAGTTAAAAGTAGAGTTTATGGGATAACAAGCCCCCATAGACCCCCCAAGTCAGCATCAAAGTTAGAGGCAGAGTCTATGGGATAACAAGCCCCCATAGAACCCCCCCCTCCCCCAGCCTCCTGGTGTGCAGATTCAGCAGCAGGGATATGAAGTCAGCCATCCCCACCAAGGGAGGAGTCAGGCCATCACTATGGCAGGAGGGGGGCCGAACACCCCCCCCCCCTCATGATAGAGCAAGGGGGCCGAACCCCCCATGACAGAGTAAGGTGATCGGCCCCAAAGAGCAGACGCCTCTGCTGATGAGCAAGGACCTAGCAGACGGGTCCCACCTCTAAACTTCTACCAGTGAGGACGCGCCACGTGTTAGGTAAACCTAAACTCTATAAATAGAGGCTCGGGCCAATGTTAAAAAGGTCGGTTAATTTAACAGTTGAACACTATAGACTAAGAGAACGAAAACTCTCTCAAATTGTTCTTCGTGTTCATCGTGTTCTTCGTTGAATCAATCAGTCATAAATTGGTTCGATCCGAAAACACTAAGTTGGTAACTTTACATCCCTGTTTGTGGGAAAGAATCTTATTCTTACGTCGGAGGCGAAATCTCGGACCCATATCCGGGATTCTCGCTTAATGGTGTTCTTTGCTCGCAGACCCCTAGGTATAACCGGACCCATGCCCTGCTCCACAAAATATTGAGAGGTTCCATTTGAAAACTAAGGTCAGGCCCACTAGGCAGCCATCCTTGGCAACTGGACAAGAAGATCACAAGATGACGATGTATCACACCTTGACTGAGACTTAGAAAAAATAGTCTCATCACTCTCTTTTGAGAGCCCTTACCATTGCTAGAGTTTTGTGAATTCTTTTTTTAGGATATTTGTTTCTCTTGAGATTTCTCTATCAATGGTAGGGTTGACTTTTCGTGATTGGCAGTAAGCGGGAAGGAGATCGGGACGAGCTGTGCACCAACAAGGGGCTGCGTTGGAGCTTTTCGGCGGGTTGTCAAGCTCTTTTGAGATTCATCGGATATCGCTCGTTCTTCAGATTATTCGAGGTTACATCCTTGGTTCCGCGTTCTTTTCTGACGAAGGAGAGGGTGCGACTTGACAAGTTTGTAATGGTGGATTTGAATTTGGATTGTTTGTGATATTTCCCTTAATTTCTCTTACCAGGGGTTTTGATTTTATGGCTCGCGGGAAAGCAAGCGTGAGTGAGGTGGATTGAGTATATCAGCATAGAGGGACATTTTTTACTAGGGCCCCCAACTTAAAGTGTATCCGTTTTTTACTCTTCTTCAGGGTGAATCGATGTGAGACTTGGTCTATTTAATGCTCCGACCAATCTTAGGGGAGAATGTTTCTCTTAAATTTTTATCGTTAGACAAATTTGTCTTTTTTATAATATACTTGCGGTTCCTTAGCCTCCATGTCAATTTCAATTGTCTATGGTTGAGTTGCCTGGATTGATACTGCAAAATAAAATATAAACATAACTTAACAGTGAAGATAAATTAAAATTTGTAATTGTTTCATGTCGGACGAATGACAATAAACAATAGATCAAAGCATGACCACACCCTTGCGCACCTCCGCTCCTTCCGGAATTTCAGCCTCTATTCACCGTAGAGATGCGCAGTTCAGGCCTCCATCAGTTTTTTAGGGTTTTTCGTCGTTTTGGTTCCCGATTTGTTTGGGAACCCATTCAAGAGTATAGTCATTAATTTGTTTTAGTGATTTTCTCTGTTCTAGGAGTATATGGCGATTTTGTGTCCCATCCAAGGAGTATGTACCGTACATTTCTTTCCATTTCAGGAATATATAAAACCGGTACTTTTGCTGATAAAAAAAAAATATATGACATGTAAAAAAGAACAAATTTGTAGTATAAATATGAACTCACTTGACCCAACCTAAAATTTAGTTGAGTTTATTTTAGATCACGCAAAAATAGAGATCAAAATTCAAGTGCCAGCAAATTCAAATCCATATTAGCACTGACTCGTTGGACTTCAATCTTAAATATAATAGAAATAATTTTTTTTATACAGAGAGGTGCCGAAATTCTTTCTTGCAACGACTTAGGTCCATGTTTAAGAACAAAGGTCATAGTGTTCAAGAGAGAGACTATGTCTATTCCCTCTAGCCGAGGGCTTTTGGCATCTTACTGCACAAAAGTGATCTATTACACTGCCATCACTAAGATCGTGTTAAGTGATGATTAATTTTGAGACCTCTTCTTATTCACACATCTTGATTGACCAACTGCGTCACCCGGGTGCTTAATAGAAATATCTAAATGCTTTTAAGAGGAACCTTTTTGGGTTTGATGAGCTTTTTTCCACGTACCTAAACCAATTATACACTTTTGGTATCACATGGGCCCAAAAAGGGTTTAGGCTAAGGCATCATTCTTTGTCAAAAATGCACTCAAAGAAGGTTTGTACATTTTAGAGATATTTTAAGAATTAACTATATATTATGAATAAGAAAATTCCTTTTGTCAAATGATACTAAAAAAAACCCTAATAATGATCACTCATCATCTCTTTTGGACATGCTTAGTCTTTACTAGTACTTATTGTTTATTTGTTTATTTATTATTATTGCTATTTCAAATAGAAAATGAAAAACACAAAAGGCAATGTAAACCAACACATGGGCCCATAGTTTGGCCCACAAAGACCAATATGGGCTATAAGTTAAATTACAAAATACAAAAAAAAAAATAAAAAATATAAATATAAATATAAATATAAATATAAAAACAAACCCAAGTAATTGGATAAAGAAAGACAAAAAGGAAGTCAATTTCATGACTTTGAATCCACACACTACATGCCCACTTAGTGAGGAGAGAGATAGATAAGATAAACAACACATGACACCCAAAATCCAAAGGGAATATGAGTAAAGAAATTAAACAAAAAATTTATCAATTTTTTTAATAATAATAATAAAAAAAACAAAGCCAAATATAATTTTTTTCTCGAAATATAAGGTAAGTCGTGATGAAAAACTCATTTAGTCGAGGTAACCGTCTAAACACTTTTCTCTTTGTTTCTGATAAAAACAGATGCTTTGTAACATATGAGAACACATTTTTATTGATTCTCTTTATCGTTTTTAGTTTTATCAAATGGCACGATTATCTCATCTTATTTCTAAGGCATTCCATTCTTAATATACATCTACAATACTATATGAGATATCAAGTTACGTTACAATTAATTTATTGTGTTGTTATGAAATCACGATCAACTTCTCATGAGTAACACTGTAATACACTAACACTAATGCTTAAAGCATCACATAACGTATGTATATTTGATGATAACTCAATCAGTAACAAATATAAAATGAAAAGATTTGAGTTACGTAATATTAAATGTCACATTATTAAACCACTCGACCCATCAGGATTTTGACACTGTATAACCTTACTTCGATTTATCGGAGATATGGATCCACGTGGATCGTTGTCAAGTTAGTTCACGGGTTCTACATGTAAAATCAGTAAGTGAGTGCGTGTTTTTCCGATCTAAATGTCTAAAAATATAAGTCGAGTTTCGAACGTTAGTCGATCCAAACCTAAATACTAGTCGGAAATGAGCCAAGAAAACCTAATAGTGGCACGGTAACAATCAATCATTCCCTCCCATTGCCATTTCAGTTTTTGGGTTCTACATGAGTTCGAAACTTAACCCATCAAAATGATTTCATGGAAGAACCGATAATTAGAAATTGGACACTGTATAACCTAACTTCGATTTGCCGGATATATAGATCTACGTGGATCATTTCAGGTTACTTTTCACGTTCTAAACACAAAATCTGCATGTGAGAGCGTGTTTTCCGACTTGACTGTCCGAAAACACGAGTCGAGTTTCGAACCTCGGTCGATTCAAACCCTAAAACTAGCAAGAATTGAGCCCAAGAAAAAGCCTAGTAAGTGGCAAGGTAACAATCAATCATTCCCTCCCATTGAAGCAATGAACAACAAAAGACATTAATGTATCCACCAAAGATGAAAAAACCCAAACATGGTGGGTCTCTCATGTTTCTTCTCTCTCTCTCTCTCCAAAACAACAACAAAAAATCTCCAAGAAAACTCCAAATCTTCCTCAACCCCTAAACCCAACTACACAAACTTTACTTCATTGTGTACTCTGTTTTCTTCATCCAAACAACAAAAACATAGAAACAAAAACAGAGCATTTTGGATTTAGAGTTCAATCTCAAGTTGTTTTCATGTCTTTTTCTTGATTCCTCCATTGTTTCCACCGCCAATTCCCTCTGATTCTCAGACAAATTGTTCAGATTCGAAAAAAAAATTGATTTTTTTTTTTTTTGATTTTTTTTTCTCTCTCTCTGCTCTGTTTCTGATACCAATGCTCTTAATTTAAGCATTTTCATGGCTACAACAACCACCACAACAACCCATCTCAATCTCCAGACCCAATCCGCGAAACCCAGACGCCGAAAATACCGCGAAACCACCATCTCCTCCTCCGCCGCAACCGGCGGCGACTCCTCCGGCAGCCCAATCTCGAATCCCGACCCATCGTCTCCGACGGGATCGTTCCGGATCCGGTTGTCGCCGGAGACGCTCTCTCCGGTCATGGATTTCACGGCGGCGACGCACGATTCGTTCCCTTCGAGCTTCTCGAAGTTCAATTCGGCCCTCACCGCCGGGCTCTTAAATCCTATGTCGCCGCCGCCGCCGATCGCCGACAAGGCCCGATCGAGCCCCACGCTCTTCGAGATGATGGCGAGCGAGCCCGACGCGCAGATCAGGACTCAGATCCAAGGGTTTTCGGCTTCGAAGCCCCAAATCTCGGTCCACGACAAGCAGGCCTCGACGATGCAGCGAATATCGGAGATTTTGGCGGCTCGGAGTCCCGGGAATCAGTTTAACGACGAGCCGTCGAGCGATATCAAGCTCACGTTGAGCTCCAAAGATGGGATTAGTATTTCGCTTTGCGTCCATAGGCAGATTCTTGTTGCGCACAGTCGGTTTTTTGCGGTGAAGCTCTCGGATCGGTGGACGCAGCAGCAGAGATCGGCGTCGGCGCCGTACATTGTGGAGATCGCCGATTGTGATGACGTGGAGGTTTATATCGAGACGTTGAGGTTGATGTATTGCAAGGATCTGAGGAAGAGACTCATGAAGGAGGAGGTTTCCAGAGTTCTGGGCATCTTGAAGGTAACTTTTTTTGGACTGTTTGGTTGCTGAGAAAATGGTGGTATATGCAGGAAAGTCAAAAATCAAAATGACCCTATTAAAACCCTATTAAAATGTATGTTACTAGCACAACCATTTGGCTTAGCTATGGAAATTTATGCATATATGCTGGTTATGCTAATATCTATATGATTTATGCATCTTGAAGGTAACTTTTTTTTAGAATTATATGGACTGTTTGGTTCCTGAGAAAATGGTGGGATATGCAGGAAAGTCAAAAAAATCAAAATGACCCCATTAACATGTCTGTTACTAGCACAACCATTTTGGCTTAGCTATGAGAATTTATGCATATATGCTGGTTATGCTATTATCTATGTGATTTTTTACTTTTTTTTTTTTGGAATTATATGGACTGTTTGGCTTCTGAGAAAATGGTGGTATATGCAGGAAAGTCAAAAATCAAAATGACCCCGTTAACATGTCTGTTACTAGCACAACAATTTGGCTTAGCTATGGAAATTTATGCTATTATCTATACGATTTTGTGTTTCTGGTTTCTATTTTTTCTGGCTCTGTAGTATATTGTGAATTTGTTCTTTATTTGATAGTCAATTGTGACTTTAGTATGAGGATTGGAACCTTTGATTCGATAGTTATTCTATCGTCTTGCTGTTTATTGTTGAGTTGGTTGTTTTTGTGTTTTCTAGGTTTTGGCTGCATTTGTGTTTGATGAGAGTGTCTCAAGTTTTAACTGCCAAAATGGTTTATGAACTATCAGAATTGACGTCGGTTTGATTGAATGTATTACTTTAGAGTAATCGAATGTCACGTCTCTTAAACTAGTCTTGCTGTTTATTCAACACCCTTTGGTTCTTAGTTTGTTGAGTTGGTTGTTCTTGTGTTTTCTAGGTTTTGGCTGCAGTTGTGTTTGATTGAATGTATTACTTTAGAGTAATCGAATGTCACGTCAGCGCTTACTTTGTAATTGATCTTTGTTGTTTCTTCAACACCCTTTGTTCTTAGTTTGTCGGGTTCAGGTCTATTTTCTTGATTTCAGAACATAAATATGGTGGATTTGTTCTTTATTTGATACTCAATTGTGACTTCAGTATGAGGATTGGAACCGGCGATTTGATAGTTAGATTATATCAAGTCTTGCTGTTTATTCAACACCCTTTGTTCTTAGTTTGTTGAGTTGGTTGGTCTCGTGTTTTCCAGATTTTGTCTGCAATTGTGTTTGATGAGTGTATCAGTACGTTACGTCAACGCTTACTGTGTAATTAATCTTTGTTGTTTCTTCAACACCCTTCGTTCTTAGTTTGCTGAGTTGGTTGGATGGTCTTGTGTTTTCTAGGTGTCGGCCGCGATTGGGTTTGATGCCGGGGTTTTAACTTGTTTGGAGTTCTTGGAAGCAGCGCCATGGGCGGAGGATGAAGAGGAAAAGGTGGCTTCTTTGCTATCAGAGCTTCGGCTCGAAGGAGTCGGAGCCGGGGAGGTTTTGAAGAGAGTCTCACTCGACGTTCCTAATGGAAACGAAGCGGGCAATGACAATGAAGAAGTGCTCGTTAAGCTTCTACAGGTTGTTCTCGAGGGTAAGGACGAGAAGGCTAGGCGGGAAATGAAAGGGTTGGTATCGAAGATGCTCCACGAGAACTCATCACACAACGATCTCCGGAAAGAGTCCTTGTATTCAGCTTGCGACGGGTGTTTGCAAATCCTCCGCCATCATTTTCTCAAAGCTGCAAGTTCGGATTTGCTCGAGGTGGGTCAAATTGCACGGCAAGCGGATAATCTGCACTGGATTTTAGATATTTTGATCGATAGGCAGATCGCGGAGGATTTTTTGAAAACGTGGGCTTCTCAGTCCGAATTGGCTGATTCGCATTGTAAAGTTCCCGCGGTTCATAGGCACGAGATTAGCAAAATAACTGCCAGGCTCTTCGTCGGGATCGGGAAGGGACAACTACTCGCTTCCAAGGAAGCGAGGTTCTTGCTTCTGAAGACATGGTTGGTGCCGTTTTATGATGACTTCGGGTGGATGAGGAGGGCATCGAAAGGGCTTGATCGTCATTTGATCGAGGATGGTCTGAGCAACACGATCCTCACGTTGCCTCTAGCTTGGCAACAAGATATTCTGCTCGCCTGGTTCAATCGGTTCTTGAATTCCGGCGAAGATTGTCCCAATATACAGAGAGGATTTGAGGTTTGGTGGAGGAGAGCCTTTTGGAGGCGGAATGGTGAGCACGAACGCCCACGCCAATTGCGAGTAACAACCGGAACTATGGAGCATTCGTGAAACCTATAATCCGATGACGGAGGGAATCACGACGCTCTCTAGGGTTTGTCTCCTCGGTGCCTTCTTGTGATATCTTTGTTTCTCGTGTCACACTAAAGGTTCTTTTTGGCGTTTCACAGACTCCACAATAGTGAGAGTCTCGTGCACTGGATTGTCCTGCAACGCGTGGTTGGATAATTTGTTTGCCTTTAGAAACAACTTCCATGTGTAAGGCATAAAAGTCTATAGAAACTTGACTTTTCTTTTATAGTATCTTGGCATATTTGTTTTGTTGGGTCTTTTGGTTATTGTTTCTTGTGCCTTGTATGATGTTTTATATTCCGATTCGATGATCAAATTCATGATAGTGTCTTTTCTACAGAGTCTTGTGCACTGGACTGTTCTTTTACCGTTGTTCTGTTGTGTTTCAGGAGCATGATCCATGTATGATTAACTTTTTTTTTCTTTTTCATAGTCCAATGGGTTTTCACCATATTAATATATTTGTAATACAACCAGATTGTCGCATAAGTAAAATAATTATTTAATATATCTTAAATTTTACGTCAAATTTTTGACGGAAACTAACTACAAACACCATTTTTGAATCCATATTTAAAAGTTCAGAAATTATTTTAAATTTTAATCGAAAATTCAGGAACCAAGTTGAGTCCATTATCGAACAACATATAGGAGAAATTACACAAATGTGTCCTCATTTGAAACTCATTTGCACAAAGGTGCCCTCAAGCTGCCAAACGTACTTTAGGGTACTCTAAACTATTCAATTTGTGATTCGTCAATATTTTCGTCCGTTTCCGTTAATTGCACCTGAAAATAACCAAATTGCCCTTTTTCTCCATATGACTGTTCATCTCATTCTCCAAATCTCCATCTCCATTTTCTCCAACTCATCCATCTCCATCTCCTCAAAATCCTCCATCTCTATTTCCTTCAAATCTTTCATCTTCATTTCCTTCAAATCTTCCATCTTCATCTCCTTCAAATCATCCATCATCAACAATAAAGAACTATATCCCACAAGCACCACCATCACCTCTTCTCCATCTTGTCTCCGATCCCAAAAACCGCCGCCGCAACCATCGCTGGAAGCCCTAGCCCACCATCACTCTCCTCCAAAATGCCCAAATCTTATCTCTATTTAGTAAGTTTCTTCAAAATACTCAATTTTTGTTAGGATTTCTATTTGATTTTTGTGAAGTTAATGTCAATTTGATATTATGAAGATTCATTATTGTTAATGTTTTAGTTTGATTTTTGTGAAATTGATGTCAATCTAGTTAAAATAACATTAATTAAAAGAATATTGATTTTTCGGCGGAATCTTGGTCTGTTGATGGCACTCTAGTGCAAATGTGTTTCAAATTAAGATATTCTAGTGTAAATGAGTTTCAAATGAGGGTACCGTTCTGTAATTACCCTAAGGGTAAAATTAGTATTTTGTAAAGTTATACACGCATGTGCATG
>JAYMTK010003500.1:0-12212 GCA_036897405.1 Pelargonium myrrhifolium | reverse complement strand
CCATGCACATAACCTAATTTTTTTTAGAAATGCTCATTTTGCCCTTCTTCAACATTCAAGAACACATGAATGTTTGAAGTTTCCGGCCACCAATTATCGCCGGAAACTGCAAAAACTCGCCGGAAAAATAAAAAACTCGCCGGAAACTTCACAGGCTTCCCATAATTTTCAAAAACCTGCCGGAGAACTCAAAAATAAAAAATCAAGCAAAATCATGTGCAAAACGTGTAAAGTACAGGGGGTTCATGTGCAGTTACCCCTTTATTTTAACTTTTACCCAATATATAATAAAAGCAAATTGCAAATTCAAAGGTGAACTAATATAAGTATGGCAATAGGATGATATTGGTAAATCAAAGTCCTTGAATGCATTTATTTCTACAAATATGTGGACCTACCTTATTGCTATATGATTTTTAACATTGGACTCCTTTGATATTATTATTATTATTATTATTATGTTTTGAAGTTTTGCATGAATGTTATTTGATGTAATGTACCTTCAATTTTTTTTTGTTGATATATAATTACTTCTATTTTTTGTATATTGTCACTGACGGTGTGCAGTTGATGTGATTTTTGAATTTTGTGACGACTATCTATTCATCTAAGCTGTCATATTTTCTGAAAGAATTTGAGAATGGGAAATTGAGCGCCATATTTTGCTACATTTTTCCTTTCTTTAATATATTTGAAATGTTTCTTTTTCAGGACATAACCTGTCTCTTAATCACATTATAAGGTGACTATCTGACCACCCTTTCTAGGGAAATGGGGGCCTCAAACTCCAAAATCGATGAAGATAAGTCCTTGCAGCTATGTCGTGAAAGGAAGAAGTTCGTGAGGCAAGCACTTGATGGCAGGTGTTCATTAGCAGCAGCTCATGTTACTTATATTCACTCACTTAGAAGTACCGGAACTGCCCTCAGGAAGTTTGTAGAACCTGAAGCTCCTATTGAATCATCATTGTACACTTCCAACAGTGCAACACCGGAGCCACTTGCTTTAACTGAGAAGTCCATTTCCCACTTTTCTTTTTCTTCTCCATCTTTGTCACAACGTGTGGATGCAACTGAAACCCTTTCTCCATCACCTTCACCTCCTCCCTCTACTCGCTTTCAGGCACATCATATGAGATTCAGAGGTAGTTCTTCCAAAAAAGTTGAGGAAAAACCTTCTGTACCAATTATAGGGACAGTAACATCATCGAGTACACCAACAAATACCACACCTCGTTCTGTGGAAAAATCAGAAACGTTTGAAGCTCCTCCACTCCCACCTGGAACTCCTCCTTGGGATTACTTTGGTCTTTTCCATCCGATTGACAACCAATTCTCTACTCAAGAAGAGAAGGGAATGAACCCAGGGTTGGAGAATGCTGATGATATGAGAAAGGTTAGGGAAGAAGAAGGAATTCCGGAGCTGGAAGACGAAGAGAAATTTTCATTTCATGAAAGGGAAGAATCTGAGGATTCAGAAGATGAATTTGATGAGCCTTCGACAGATACTTTGGTTCGAAGATTTGAGAATCTTAATAGGGTACATGATAGTGGTACTGCAAGTGTTTCACCTACTATCCCTTCTGCCAGAAGTGCAGCTTCAGAAACTGAGTTCTTGAATGGGGAGAAAGGAAACTCTCCTGATTTGGCACCATTGAAATCCACACCCTCTGTGGTTGAACTTCAAACTGAGACGAAGAGAACACCGGTTAAAGAAGATCGTGTGGAAAATAAAGTTGCCGCCAAAGACTTCTTTTCAAGCATAAAAGATATTGAATATCTTTTTATAAAAGCTTCTGAATCGGGAAGAGAACTTCCTCGGATGCTTGAAGCAAACAAGCTGCATTTCCGTCCTATATTTCCAGGAAATCAAAGTAAGATCTCTCTCTCTCTCTAGTTTGTTTCCAGTAAAAAAAAATATTATTTATTTATTTTTCTTGTGATTCTCTCGCAAATAGTACAATAGTTTCTTGCCTAGAGTGTAACATTATTCTTAGTAACTTCTGTTGATGCAAATAACTAATCATTAGTAGGTTAACTAGAGAATTCTCTATTGTAGCAGGCGGATCTGTGGCATCTACATTCTTCAGTGCGTGTTTCTCTTGCGGAGAAGAGAAAAGCCAAGTTCAAGAAGGTATCTTTTAATTAATGTAAAAATTCATTACAGGTCTTACTGGTTAACTTTAATCTTTCTTAATTTTCTTATGGAGTTCAGAGTTAGATAAGAGTAAAAAGTTAAAGGGAAGGGTTTATAAGGAAATGCAAAACATTCCAAGAGTGAGTAGCCTATATAGATTGACAAAGAAAATGTATGCCGTTGTTTTGTATTGATGAAATTCTCCAAACCTGTCTTCCCTACGAGCACTAATCGCAGAACTTGATTAGCACAAAATGAGCATTTCCCCCTCCCTAATTGGTCAACATTATTCTATTCAACTCATCTAAAATTAATTACAAAATGTTGGTTGCTTTTAGTAACAATTTTTGTATAACTCTAAGCATTTAAGTTTTCCATTGAAGAGCCTAATCATGCCCTATTTGCTGCTGCAAATTCTGAAAGCATAAATATATTGTTTCCCTGTGAGGATACATCAAAGTTTGAGTCACATGGAGGTCCACAACCTTATATGTAGGTCTTCATTGAGTTGCGAGGAAAAAAGTTATTTTAACAGTTGTTAAATGAATAAAACAGGGAGAAAAAAAAGATATTAATTGTTAAGTCTGCTAACCATTTTTTTTTTTCATGTATGCTAGAGCCTGCTCAAACTGGTGTGAAGTACTTAACTTGGCACAGGACGACATCTTCTCGTTCTTCTTCATCCAGGAATCCTCTGGGATCAAACTCAAAAGATGATGTTGACGACCTTACTAGCAATCTCTTTGATAATTTCTGCATGAACTCAGGCAGTCATGCCTCAACCTTGGATAGGTTATATGCGTGGGAGAGGAAGCTTTCTGATGAAGTCAAGGTACAGTTGGTTTCTTATCGCTAGTTACAGTTAATTCACAATCATCGACACTATCATTGTTAGACCTTTATATTGCTATTTGGTAGAAGTTGCTTTGCTTTCCTTAAGTTCTACACATTTCCTTTGGTGTTTCCCTGGGTAGTGAGCCTGCCTTTGCAGCTCGATTTCATGAGTCTACTATATTTGTCAGTTTAAGAACTAGTTCTTTATCACACCATTGAATTATATTATAGAAATTTGATCACCTAAGGTTAGTACAATATTTCTTATGCTTCAAATTTGGCAACTTTAAATTATCAAAACTCTGAAGATTTATAATGAACAAGTTTTAATTTGTGTAGATAATGCTTTGTTGTTTGCATTAATTTTGGCCAATTCAGTTAAATGTGTTCGAGTTGCAAGTTATCAAATATGTTTTTTTTTTTTTTTGGATTGAATGAGTAGATGTTCAAGAATTACTAAATCTTCTGAAGTAAATTAGTAAATTGCTCACAACACTTGTATTAAAAATAGCAGCCTCTGAATTCCATGGAAAGACTTCATAATTTACGTAAAATATTATTATTAAGTTGATTCCGGTTGATGACCTCCAACTTTTAACAATCATGACTGAAAGTCTTGCCCACACTTTCTTCATTGTTTAGCTCTGCCATTGCTTTTAGCTATTTCCAAGTTGTTAAATTTCATAACAAGCTACATATGATGGTTTGGGCTTCCCATACTAAAAGGTCAACCTTATTAGTAGGGTTTGACTTACACCATTATATTTAGCTCATTCACTTTATATTTACCCGATGTGAGACATTATCACTTCAACATAAGTGTTGAATTTGAAGTCCCACATTGGTGGGAGATGAAAAATAAAATAACATGTAAAGGTGAAAGACTGAAAGCCAGATCCAACTAATAAGATTTAGCACTTAGTACAAGAGTTTAAACCCTTATTTGCAGTTTAAAAATTAAAACTCAATATGGTATCAGAGCAGAGTTTCGTTCCGAATTCATACAGATGTATACCCTCTCCATGTGGTCTCCAGTCTACATATAGAAGTACATGTCTGTAGTGGCCTGCGTGTAGTAAAAAAAGCCGACACGCGAAGAGGGAGTGTTGAAGTAAAAGCCCCCAATTATGCATATGTCTAGCCCACAATAAAAAGGGCGAAAGTCATCCAAATAATAAGGTTGCCTTTTAGTATCTGAGGTCTAGCTATAGCCCAAACTTAAAAATATGAAAACTATATACATAGAATAGTCTCTAATTCACTAATAACCCTTTTCTTGTTTTTCTCATTTCCCTACTTGTTTCCAAATTTGAATGGTCTTTGTAAGCACAATGTTCCCCGTTTGTTGAGCTTGATGTGTAGAAGTGGCTATCATTTGACTACAAATTTGTGATGCGTTATAAATTACTTGCTGAGCTATGTTAAATATGTACATTAAGATGAGCGTGCCAATGAATTGACCATGTGTGTTTTTGAAGGGGGATTAGAAAGACGTTAGTGTTTTAACAGTGGGAGACTGAAATATACAGTAGTATATTTGAAATGAAATTGTGTTAACTATTCTTTTGGTATTTTTGGAAAGTGAAGTGTTCTATTGGGGTATTGTTATTTTTCCACACATTGTGGTATTTCACACGGTCTCAGTAAATTAATTGCTGATGCTGAATATTGTGTATCTGAAAACATTATAGATTGCTTGGGTGTTCTTGTTATCAATTCTGATAACTTTGTATATTATCTCAATTCCAGGCTAGTCAGATTGTCAGAAAGGATTACGATGCAAAATGTAAAGTTTTGAGGCAGCTGGAATCAAATGGAGAAAGTCCTTATAAAATTGACAAGATTCGTGCTGTCGTTAAGGATTTACACTCGAGAATCATAGTTGCAATTCACAGAATCAACTCGATATCAAATAGAATTGAGGAATTACGAGACAGAGAGCTTCAGCCACAACTGGAGGAGTTGATTCAAGGGTATGTGTTTGTATTTTTCTGTTTTAGTAGCTGATCTGCTGATACTGGTAATCTATCTGGTTGACTGAATATATATTCTGGCAGTGATACATATTTTGTTTCAAATAGATTCTCTCTCTCTCTCTCTCTCAAGTTAGATTCATCTGCAGTGGTATTTGTCAGTTGAAGTATTGTACTAAAATGTTTCACATTTGAACTCTTTGTACCCATGGCAGGTTAAGTCGTATGTGGGAAGTGATGTTTGAGTGCCACAAGCTCCAGTATCATATCATCTCAATGGCACACACCACTGGCAACACCAAAATTGCCTCACAGTCTGAATCACATAGGCAGGTTACCATCCATCTCGAAAATGAGCTGAGCTTTCTGTGTTCAAGCTTTACCAAGTGGATTGGCGCTCAGAAGTCCTATCTACAGGCTATAAATGGGTGGCTTTTGAAATGTGTTTCCATTGAAAACAAATCTTCAAAGAGGAAAAGGAGATACCAGGGCCCACGCTTGAGAGACTTAGGCCCTCCAATATACACTACCTGTGATGTTTGGCTGGACAAACTGACACAGTTGCCAACTCAGGAGGTTGCAGATTCGATTAAGAGTTTAGCAGCTGAAACTTCGCGCCTTTTACCACGAATAGAGAAGAACCAAGGCAAGAGCGGGGGGAACCGGCTAAACTCAACACCGTGGAAGGGTGATCCTGCTAGTGAGTCAGCAGCTGACTTGTTGAGAGATGAAGCTTCTGAGGAAGGTGGTGTTTCAGGCATTGATAACTTCAGATCAAGTTTGGTGGGGTTTATTAGTCAGTTGAATAATTTTGCAGAGTGTTCAGTGAAGATGTACGGAGAAGTGGAAAAGGAAATCCAAGACGCCAAGATTAAGTACGAACAATGGAAATCTCAATCGTAAGGTGGATTGTTGAAGTTGCATGGGAAAATGAGATGCATGATTGCAATATAGGTTGCTGCACTCTGCTACTGGTGTTAAATGTTGGTGACGACGAAGAGACAGAGGCATGTAATTTGTATATGGACAGAAGAATAAATAAGAGTAATGGAAGCAGCACTAGCAGCAGCAGCAGCAGCAACAACAACAAAAACAAATAAAGGAGATGTTACAAAATTGTTTTTGTAGTTGAAAGATGGAAGTAGTTTTGAAATCACATACTGGTGGGGAATGAAAAGATGTGTTGTTGAAGTAATGAACCTGTATGGTATTGTATAGTGTCTCAGAATCAGATTATTAATGCATGCATCCAATTCCTGAATTGATTCGGATAACTCTGCCCAGTTCTCATATAGCATTATCTAGTAGGGCTATGTATAAATTGTTCATGGAGTTGGTTTGTTCCTTCCTGTTCCATCACATTAGCATGTGTTAAGTTTTCGTCAGGTAAAAGATCCAATTTGGTCTCTGAACTTTCGTGTTGAGACTTAATTTGGTCCCTAAAACATTTTTGGACAAATAATGGTCCATGAACTTTTAAATATTGATCTAAAATGGTTTTTGCCATTAGATCTTATATGAAAAGTTCAGGGACTAAATTGGGTATATATTTGAAAGTTTTTTTTTTTTTTTTGAAGGAATATTTGAAAGTTTATGTACTACTTAGATCATAAAAAGTTAATGAGGGAAATTGAGTCTAAACACAAAAATTTAAGTACCATTTTAGGTAAAAATAATAATTCAAGAACCAAATTGGTTTTCTTAGCGATCTCTATCCCCCATTATTTCCCCAAGCCTTCCACTCCATGCATGAACGGACTAAACCCAAAAACAAAAAGTCAAAGCATCTTCCCCCTCACAACCCACAACCTTGTCACCTCTCCCTATGCCAAGCCATTGGCATCAAACCAACCGACTCCATCGATAACCTCCACCGCAAGCTTGAAGAGCTTGGCACCGAGAAACTCAAGACCCTCCTTGAGATCATTCTCAAAACCAAAGCCGGTCTCGTCTTCATTTAGGATTCCAAGCTCAATCAGATCCCATCCTACTTGCCAAGCATATGTTGCCCCTCATCCACAGTTGCTTTTTTCTTTTCTCCCCTCCGTCGGTCCCTCGGGTGGTCTCATTTGCCTTTGGAACAAGTCCATTTTATCCTTAAGCAGCCCCACCGTTCATTGTAACTTCATCTTACATGTGGGTCACTGGTTAAGCAACTCATTGCCATGCCTCTTCATCAATGTATACACACCCACCCTCAGATCCACCGTTCATCGTAACATCATCTTACATGTGGGTCACTGGTTAAGCAACCCATTACCATACCTCTTCATCAATGTTTTCGTGAATAGTATGATCATTCATGTGATTAGTTGTGCAGTTTAACCAATTGAACTTGCGGAATGAATAATTAACGGGAGTTGCAATCTCTTTAGGTCTTTTACCTTTTCGTGAGTATGTTTTAGTTTTCGTGATTAGTACGAGCTCATACATGTGATTAGTTGTGAAGCTTAACCAATTGAACTTGTGGAATGGATAATTAATGGGACTTGCAATCTAAACTTGGAAACAAATTGTGAATATTTGGTGTACACATTAGATCGCTTTCCTGTTTAGGAGATCCCAACTGTTGCGACTTTGATTGGACAAAATCATATTAATAGAATGAAATACACATGGCAAAATTTGTAGTGAGTTGCAACCACATCTTGACCTTGACTTGTGATGGTAAGTTTATTTTAATTTTATTTAGAGACTTCAAGCTGTATAGACAGACATAGACTTAATAGACTTAATAAAATTCATGTATTTGTATAATATATAATCTATTTGGGTAGCTGGCGCAGACTTGTTCTTCAGCTATACAGACTCCTCAATTGGACTCAACTACGAGTTATGCTTAACGTTAATGTTAGGCTTTGACAAACGTTGCAACTATAGTCAGCCACAACGTGTATTACAGCTATCCACTCAATTTGCCATTGCTGCATATATACATTCCCCTTGCATTTTTAATTCATCCATCACTATCATGTCCGAGTTATATTATGTTCTCCGTCATTTTAAAATTTAACGACGATGATATATGAAATTTCATAAGTAATTTGACCGATTACAAGACGAAATGTGTACGAAAAATCGGTTTGAAACAATTTCAGTTTATTATTATATATGGGAAAATATCTAGGTCACTCAGAGCAAGCTTAGATAGTATACAGGTCCATCCAAAAATCACAAAGAGAATCTGATATAGTCGTGATCAAAGGGACTGATTAGAGAAAAATAGCGGTACAAATGAGAATCGGATCAGACCCTAAATAGACTGAAAAAGATTTAAAATACCATTAAACACACAAAAAGGGACTCAAATCAGTTAAGGAAGTTAGGAGCCTCGCATTCCCCTCAAGAATGTTAGATAGAGTAGAGCCCCTAGGAGTGCCTACCACTTTCCCAACAAGGTGAGAAGTTTTGGTGGTGACTGGGTGAGGAGGTGATCTTGGAGGTGACTCGGTGAAGTGAGGAGTCTTAGAGATGACTTGGAAAGGCGGGGGCCATGGAGGTATGAAGGCTTTGCTTGGGAGCCTTAGAGAATTCTTGTAAAGACTAAGTGTTGGGAAAGGTGATGATGAGACAAAGTTGTATCTATAGATTGAGCTCAGGGCGTGTATCTCATGCATGCGCCTCTACAAGATAAGAAGATTGAAATTGTAGTGCCTAACCCATGTGTCGATGTGGGATACGTATATTAAGCTCGGGGTGTCCAACCCATGCGGCTTTACTTTATTGTCTCAATCTCCTTATGTTTCTCCACCTGGTAAGAATGAGAATGACCGTGACTTTTCAAGGACCTTTCACGTTGGTGTGAATCATTGAAGAATGAGGAACTACCAAAAGTTGATATCCTTTTATAGAGGTGATTGTATCGATTTCGGTCATGTCTTCTTTCACATCTCTGTCCTGAAAAGGATAAAGGTGAATTTATAGAAACTAGGGGAGTTCCCCTTGCGACTTGAAAGTGTTAGGCAAGCACGACCTATATATTCGCCGTCACTTGATCTTGAATGGACTTTTGTAGTTGCAGGGTAAGCTCTACTTGATCTTGAGTTTACATCAAATGAGGAGGATGAGTATTTATTGTCTTCCATTAACTGGTCTAGTTCTAACCTGGATTTTGAGTTATTCCTCACAAATAGAATCAGTTGATGCATCGCTTTGACTCGATTCAAACTACCACACAATAATATGTCATCTTTCCCACATATTAGGGTAGTTGTCTTGAAAATGATCTAATTTTGGAGTCTTGGGAGATGGAGATAGAGGTGGTCTTGGAAGGAAGAGCTAGAAGCTTGAGACCTTAATCTTGGGTTCTCAGAGCCTGCAAAAAGGGTAACACACTATTAAACGGATACTCATGTGTGTAATCCAAATCACACCTTAATAGGAAGGACTCTAATGAGAATTTTAGAGAGATAAAGTCTCAATATAAATTACGGATCCCTTTCTCTTACTAAGGAAGAAGTATTTATATTCACAAACCAAACTTTCCATATATATATATATTCGTGTGGTTGGTTGTTGATGATTTGGGCTCCACTCGGGGTCTTGATTGGATGCTTGAGCTTTAGCATCCCTGAATTTCTATCCACATGTGTCGGGTAAGCATAAGAGCCCCCACAACCCTTCAAGAATCTCTTAATGAAGTGCATTCCCTAGGATATCCTACTGCTTCGAGTAACATCCTAGTGCACTTTAAAAGAGATAAATCATGATGGCGACTAAGCGAGGTAGGCCCCTTGGAGGTTATCTGGAGAGGCGGGGGGCCTTGAATTGACTTGATGAGTCGAGTCTTGAATGTGAATAGATTAGATGGGGAGCTTTGGAGGTGACCTTCCCGAGGGACTTGTAATTGACTTGCCGAGGAAGGAACGTTGGAGGTGACTCGAGGAGAAAATGATCTTAGATGTTTGGGAGCTCCCCTTGAGATCCGTCGAGGCTTCTTGTGGTGAATTAAGTGTAAGTGAGATGTAAAAAGTTCTCATTGCAACTTGGAGGTCTTTTATGAAGATTGGGGTAGCTTCACTTTGAAGTCTAAGTTGGGAGGGTGATTTGTATATGTAACATGATCACCACATAAGGATCAAAGTTGCGACATCCCACATCACAATGTCACACCATGGGTTCCTAAGCTACAACATTTTAGGCTCGAGCTTAGGTTGGCTTGAGCTAGCTAGCTGACCTGGGTTGTAGGGGTTTGATGTCGCGACATGCCGTGTCACAACGTTTGGAAAGATTCACTTGGAAATCAAAGCTGGGAAATGTGAGGTTGACCATCCCATAGGGTCGTGACATGAGGATTGAAGACACGACATTGCATGTCACAAATGGATGAGCTTCATATGGGAATCGAATTTGGGCGAGATGAAGTTGGCCATGCCACATGGCCGCATCACGAGGATCAAGGCCATGACATTCCATGTCACAAGACTGCAGATCTTCAAGGCCTCGACATCCCTCGTCACAATTATTTTGGGACCTGGAAGCTAAGATGAAGCAAGGTAAGTCTGCTTATGTCACATGGCCTCGACATCCTGTATCACAATTCTTGGGGGTGCTACGAGGCTATAGTGAGCGAGGTGAGGCTGGCCCTGTCACATGCCGCAACATGGGACCTAATTCTACGATTTTTATCTTTTTCCGTGTTGGAGATCCGTGAGAAGATCAAGGCTCTATGAGGTAGGTTGTCCACGACACAAGGATTGGGAGTTTCGCGAGGAGGCTGAGGTTGGGCAAGGTGGACCATTCTTGTCACATACTCACGGCCTTCATGTCACACGAGCTTGGTTAGGTTAGGTTTGAGTAAGTCAACTTGTGTTGGAGCTGGGAAATGTCGAGACTCCACGTCACAAGATAGCTTTGGTGAGTTGCTTTTATTCATGTGAACATATCACTAGAATAAGTGTATGAATTATGCTAATCCACAAACGAGTAACTTATCAGAATTAGAATAATAGGTAGGAGTGTATGACTATTTCTATTTCCATAAATCACTCATTATTATTTAGCTCATTCTGAATTTGTGTTAAATCTAAAGAGTGGTAAATTGTTAGGTTGTATAATTGACGTTTTTTTTTTAGTGTTCTCTAAAGACAAGCTTCTTGCTTGTCGCGGTCTTGGACCTTTTGGATAAGGGTGTGACATGACGGTTGAATATCACATTTTTTTTCAGGTGGTGGCACTTATGGTTTTTGAGATTTAGTGTTAGTAAAAAAATCAAATAAGTAACTTCTGGTAAAATAGGATGACAAGAAATGCAACAATAATAAGTAGGTATCAGGATCCAAAATGTTAACTTATAGCTATATACAGCTGTTGTTATTTCTTAATTCTTCTGTATAAGCCATCCTTATCAACCTAACTGGAGACAACGCTAGTTTCATTATTCAATTATTTATTTTCCCTATCTGATAGAAAGTGATAGCATATTAATAAATAAAATTAACTTGATAGAGAAATAATAATACTAATACATTATCAAAAAAAAAAAAAAACTATTCTAATACAGCAATACTGCTATGTAATTACACTATCCAACTTTGAGATGATGCTATTTCAATAAGGGATAATTGCAGATGACCCCCTCGAACTTTGAAGGTTTGGCACATGACCCCCCTCAACTTTTTCCGTTAGCACATAATTCCCTAAACTTGCGCACAACTCATTTCTCCGTTAAAATTTTAAGTTTATTGTAAAATGACCATAATACCCTTATATTTTCAATTGCTTATTATTTCAGAAATTAAAAAAATTATATTAAAAAAAAAACAAAAACCCTACTCTCATTCCCATCTCCTCTATCTCTCTCTGTATCCCAATCTCCTCTCTCTCTCCTCCTTCCCCACTCTCTAAACCCCCATCTCAGTCAAGCTCGTCGCCGGCCATCCCCCGTCACCGGCCATCGCCCCTCGCTCGCGTGGCCACCGCCACTCGCTCGCGCGGCCACCGCCCCTTGCTCGCGTGGTCTTCTTCATCGTCGGGTTCGATCTTTTCTCAACATTCTTATAAGAAGAGGTGAAATCTTTAATATGTGAACAAATTTCAATTGAAGATTAATCTAAATGTGCTCAAACGGTTTAAAAATGTCAACCACCAAAATACGAACCCGATCTAGAACCTCATGATTCAGACAAAATAAAAAACCACATCACATGGAGAGATCACAATGAATTAAAAAAAATACTCCACATATATTTAAATATTTTTATTTTTTGATCAGATATTTAAATATTTTCCTTAAACAAAACAGACACCTACCAAATTAATATTCTTCCA
>JAYMTK010003499.1:0-12213 GCA_036897405.1 Pelargonium myrrhifolium | reverse complement strand
AGAGGGTAGTGAAATGTTTTAAGTATAAGACTTTCTTGGGGGTATTTTCGTCTTTTCATCAACAAAACTGACGGAGTAATGACGGAGGGGTTTTTTGTCTCTATTGTGAAACTTCAGGGGTAGTGAAAAATCTCATTCAAACTTAAGAGTAGGATATCGTCACAAGCGAAACTTAGAGGGTAGGAAATCGTAATTATCCCTAAATACTTTCATGCACATGTAGACACTAATTAATCACCACCAACTTTGATTCTTCCTTGCTCGACTCTATTGCGTTCTTGATTTCTCACATTATTTATTATATATATTGTATACGAATTTATGTTTCAAGTATAGTTATAAGGTGTATGCGTGAGTGGACTTGTGGAATAAGACACCTTTTTTTCTTGTACTAATTTTTATTTTTATTAATAAATTTAAAACCTAGTCACACAAACTTTTTTTATTTTTTGTTTCAATTTTGAGGAGGCTAATTAAAAACTACAAACTAATTTTAACACCATTAATGTAAAAGGAAGATAAAGGAGGTTATAGAGTAATGGTAGTTTATAGGATTTTGGGGTTGTGTGGCTTGGCGACGGACCACGAAGTCGGAGGACGGGGACTGAGGGTCAATGGCGGCAGGCTGGGCTCATCCAGATTGATAGTCGATTGAGGAAATACATATTGTGGAGGTTATGGGACTGTAACAGAGTGGTTGTTGGCGATGGGTTTTGTGTTGCTTAGATTTTTCGGTAGTTAGATGGAGACGGATCTGCGTCGTTTAGGATTTTTGTGTGTCTCTGTCCGCTGTCGCCGCTGTGTGCCCTAGTCTACCGTTGCTGCAAGCCTTCGTTGTGGCTGCTATTGATGTTGTTAGGTAGATAGGGTCGGGTTTGTGGGTTGTTAGAGGGTGGAAGATATGGTCGGGTTTGCAGCCATTGCTTGTTGTGGCCGGGAGTGTGTCAAGAGCTTCGTCGTGCCTTGGTTGAAGTCGTTGCTGGTGGTGGAGCGTCCAGGTATGTGGGCGGCGTATTAGTGGTGGGTGTCCGTGAGCGAGCGAAGATAAAAGGATGGCGGATCAAGTTGTGCGGAAAGATAGAGCGAAGGGTCGGGGACTCCGGCAACGAAGCTCCACAAAACTGGTGGTCGTCGTCGGTGGGTTATCAGTGGAGGAGGAGTTGGAGAGGTCAACGGGTGAACTGAATCCGATGGAGCCGAATTCGGTGATGATGAAGGGGCTCTCGGAGGAGGTGATGGTGGTTGGGGACGGAGGAAAAGGTGGGGGGCACATCCCGGGTCGTGGTACCCGGGATATGGAGTAATTCGTGTCGGGCGGGTTCCGGTATTGAGGCCGGATACTGCAAGCCAAAGCCAAAACTTAAGAGGTGTCATAATCAACCACTCATGCAAAGAGGGGATGTTTAGTTATTATGGGCCATTAGGAAGTGGGGTTTCTCAAAAAAAAAATCTGTAGTAACAGTACTAGTGTAGGCCTTAGTTGATTATTAATGAATGCAGCATTTTGACACCTTTGGATTTTTTCTTTTTTTTTTTGAGGAGGCTAATTTTTTGTTTTGGCACAAACTCCCAAAATGATTGGGATGCCCTCCATAATTTACACCACTAATGGAGATTTTTGAAGTATATAGTACTATATTGTAAGAACTATTTACATATTTAATGAAGAAATTAGAATAACAGGAGAAAAAAAATCAACTAGCCAGCAAATTGAACATATTGGATAACTTGTGTCCTAAGAAACTTTCTAAATTAGCCTGTTGAACTGAACTATAGTGCCAAAAGTTAAAGCAGAGAGTAGCAGGAGATCACAATGGAACTGAAAAAGTTGGGTGTGGTCATGTGGATCAGCCTTCAGTGTTCATTGATCCTATTTTAGGCCAAAAAGTCCAACAGTACAACAAAACTTGTGATGCCTATTATGCATGATTAAACTCTTTTCATTGTGATTGAAAGATTACATTTTTCTATGCCTGTTAACATCAACAAGACTTATTGGGACTTGTTTCATCAATAACTATGATACAGCTCATACTTTCATTTTTTTCTTTGACAATTCATTTCAAGTATATATCTATCTAGAGTAGATTTTGTAGTTACCTTCTGTTTAAATTAAAGAGGAGTAATTATTAAGTAATGTTTTTGAGGTCCAATAACATATCTATAGAGTGGTTTGGTACGCAAACAAAATGGAAATGTAGTACAAACACCCAAGTGGTTGAGTGGATAAATGCTCACCTTTCATTCTTGAGTTCCTGGTTCAAAACCACCGTCAAAACAATAGTGTTTGTGCACTCCACGGCCACGGGAGTATCAAATCAGGGTAGGGGCAATTGTTAGGGAGAGACAATTCAACTACCACGCTAGAGCAACAGCGAGTTCTCCCACAAACTAGGCTGCACAATGGACCTCCCAAAACTCTCAACCCAAAAGGACCCGTAGGAGAGGGAGGTGGCTCAACACGCAAGGCAAAAGAAAACCTTGCATCGGCTTCACCACCAGAGAGATGAAAACAACATTCGTATAAATAATTCAAGACAAATAGTAAGGAGGTAGGAATTATAAGGTTAAGATATTAGTCTTTTTTTGGAGTATTATCTGAAATAAACATCGAAGGGGCTTTGGTCGAGAGAATGATTGTTTTGCAGGTCTAGGCTTGATAGCGACATTACAATAACATCAGTTGCTCTTAAAACACTGTACAAAATTTGCAAGATTTGAAGCACACTATTGTTCATTACCATGCATAAACAAAGAAAGCACAAACTAACAAATTCAGAACCAAGTTATGTATTAAACATGAACAAAAAATGGCAAATGGAAAACTAGACGAGTCAGCAATCCCTAAACCCTATATCAAACTAGTCAGATGCACAAACAGTGAGAAACAACTCGTACTTTCTCGAGGCTGCAATAACATAGATTCACAAGAAATATCAATACAGCTTGTTGTATGGCACAGCAAATAACACAGGGAACATAAATTAAGAACACCAGGACATTGACTACATGTTTCTTCTTTCTAGCCTTTCTGAAATTTTTCCACATAAGCCTGCAATGAAGGGAAGCTTATTAATAAGCAAATTTATAGCTCCAAATCAATAATACCTTTTACTAGATCACATATAAAGTTGCACATTATGAGGAGATGTAATTGTGATAATCTCTTCAAATACTAAAATTCAAGATGAAACATTGTCCAAAACAATTTCAACTAGGAAGAATTTGGAAGAAGGATTGATCCATCCAAGCAAACTTGGAGGAACAATGAAGTGCAAATGACACCAGAAAAGGCGCACAGATCAACTATCCCAACCACCAAGGGAAATAACTTCTGAATTATACATAAATGGCTAAAAGGAAGAAAACAAAGTAAGAAGATGATCAGTGTACTCAAAATTATAAGGAGAAAAAAGATGGAAATTGATTATAGAAAATAAAAGGAAAAAGAACAGCAAAAAATTACAGGGATGAAAGGGTTGTACTAGGAAATATGTCTTGCTTGCAGGAATCAGGAAAACAAAACATGAAATGAAATAAGCCAGTTTCAAAATCCCAGGTATTCTTTATTGATTTCACAAAGTAACAGGTCCACAGTCAAATTCTTAAGGTATTTATACTGAGGCTTAAAAGTTAGGTGATGAATGGGAAAATCTAGATAAATGTTGTGTTCTTCAAGATTATGGGAAATAACACATCAGGTTTGAGAGGAATTCTAAAAAATGAATCATCATAGAGAAGAAAAATGATGGGAAAAATAAAAACAAAATAGCATATTTCAAGAAGCTGTAATTATGGTTGGATTTTTTCCTACTAAATAAATAACTGAATAAAAATGCACATGGGTAAATAGCACTACTCACCTGTATAAGCTTGGTAAGTTTGGGTTTAGAAAATGACAAATAATGGTCAATTTTCTCTGGTGTTTGAGGAATATTGGCTGCCTGTATAGTACCAGTCACTTTGTCAACCACTTTCTTCACTATGGTTTTATAGGCCTCTTTATCAATTTGACCTTCCTTCCAGCTGGGTTTTAGAAGCTCCTTAACAAGCTCTACAAGTGAAAACTTAAATGCACGAATCCCCTTCACATCCTTGCTTTTCTTGCCCTCGTCTGCCCCACAATCTCCTGCATTCTCTGAAGGACCATTCTCTTGTATCTTCGCATCTCCTGGCGCCTTTTTGCTTTTGTCAGCACCGTCTCCAACGTTTTCAGAGATAACCCCACCACTTGCACCAGTCTCTGGTTGATTCAATGGGCGGCTCTCATGATTAATCTCTTCTTTGGAATTGCCAGTATTGTGGAATTCACCACCACTTCGTCCACCAGCATAAGATGATGGGGACAAACTTTTTGATGGTTCTTTTGGCTTCCCATCTACAAACGTAGCAGTTGTATCCTGTTTGATAAGATTGGGAGAAAACCCAGGGGGTATAGTATTGATATCAGGCTTCTTCAAATCAATGCTATCACATGTAGGATCATACTGTTTATAGGATCCAGTAACTGGATTTGACTGTATGGAGGCAGCAGAAACCGGTTGAAATGATGCTTCAGAATTAGTAAAGGTTGGTGCCCCCAAGGGGTTATGGGGGTTCAGAGCAGCATAAAGTTTTGGTAGCTCTTGCCCATTTTCAAGTAACTTAGCCAAAGAGGCAGATATATTGGTAATTTGTGTTAGCTGCTCACTCGTCACCACATTCTGAGTCTGAGGAACTATAGGGTTTGCTTGCGATGCATGTACTAACTTTCCCTCCATAAACAGTTTTGGATCTTGGGAATTTCTACTACTTATTCCTCTAGAATGATCACTGTATGCTACTTGACTTTCAACTGCATTTACATTTGGAAGGGGTAAAGCAATTGAACCCTGGGCAGTCTGCTCAAAACTTTTTCCTGGGAGGATTGTGGTTGCACAATTAAGATCAATTCCTGAACTAGAAGCTCTGTCAAAAGCCTCCTTACCATCACATGGCAATGCAGTTGCTCCAGTCCCCAGCAATTTCTGATTATGCAGAAAATTAGATTTCTCACCAAACATTGGTAACATAGTTGCAGCAGCATCGTAATTTGGACCTGGATGTGCTTGAGTTGTATTTTGCTCATGGGTGGGTAAAGAAGAATTATTAAGAGGCAGAGACTGCGAATTATGAACAATATATCCATGGTCTGCTTTCCTTGTGTTGTTGGAAGATGGCATTGTATAATTCCAGTCAGGAGACATTTCCATATCACCAGAAACATCTTCATTCCAATGGGAGGCTTCCTTCTCCTTGCTCTCCGCTGGATTATGAGAAACTTTTGGATCACCATGCACTTTGTTCTCATTAACCAAGCTATGTCCCCATCTATCTTCATTGGACCAAGCAGTAGACCTCGACTCAGGAGCACTCATTTTACCAATTGTCTCCTCTCTCAACTTTGCAGCATCTGAAACAGTATTTGTATCACCCCACTTTGGACCATCCCATATTTGGGTCACATCAGCTGAACTGTGGGGTAGGCCTATTTTTACATTTTTGTCCTCACTCGCCTTTACAGAATCTGGAACAGCTATAGTATCACTCCATTTTGGACCATCCCACATTTGGTTCCCATCATCTGAACCGCGGCGCAGGCTCCCCCTATCATCCCTTGGCTTTCTATCAGGACTTACACGTACCTGGCCATTATGAGAAAACCTGCAATTCCTCCCATTACGACAGTTACCAGCAGCATAGTACCTGCAAGGAATATCACTGCTTCTGTACGTTTCGCGTTCTACACCTCGCTCAAAAGATGCATCTCTGTTACTTCTGTCATTTCCGCTTTCTCTTAGAACCTCATTGGCAGAACCCTTGTCAAATCCATCAGAAGCACCATCATGAACATACTTGCATGATGCCCCCCTCCAACATTTGCCTTTCATAAAACTATTACATATCTCGCTAGCCCTGCCACTCCTAGTTGAGTAATCTCTAGCATCATGAGGTGGACTAGTAGATCTACCACCCCTACTCTGGTAGTCCCTACCTTCACGAGGACTAGGGTACTTGGAAACTCCATCTTTCCTATGTCTATTTTCCCAACTATCCTCGTAGTTTTCATCAACCTGGTGAAGAAAATGACACTGACTGCCTCTCCTGCATCTCCCAGAAGCAAAATCTTTGCACAATTGGTTTGATGCCCCTGATCTGCTTCTGCCCCTGTCATAGTTTCCAGATTCTCGCCTATACCCACGGACTGGGCTCCTGCTCCTGCTCCTGCTTCTGCTTCTACTTCTGCTCCAGCCAATAACATTTTAAAAGAAAGGAAAACTTTAAACATTAACTCAAAATACATATAGTACAGTCAGACATGCACTACCACTGAAGTACATATCTACAACAGAAAACAAAAACACAGAATTCCTAAATTATTTGCTAATGAAATGCTAGATAATATAACTACTGGGCAAATAAATCTGAGAAAAAGCAGGAATGAATTTGATAGGAAACATTGACCCGAACAAGTAGGAAAGGAGGCATAAGCATTGCATTCTATATTATTTCTGGTTCAATGTAGTCATTACTTTATATATATATTCATCATAACATGGTGTTATAAGCAGCAACAGATATTGTAATGTCGGCAGAAACAATTCTAACAGCATGTCAGAATAATCTTGCTGATGGCGGATCAAATAGCTTACTCTTGATTGGTGCCAAAATGTCTAGCCATATACTAAAGAATGATCTTTTCTAGCAACAATGCTTCATTTTATGTATAGGATGATACATAGTTGTATGAATGGTCATAAGAATCCATTCCCAACATCAGAAAAAGATTAGATTTTCAACACTGGTATACAGACACCAATAGTAGCATACGTTCGCATAACTACAAATACATAATTGCAAAGAAATTTGAGAGAATCCAGAATAGTTTCAAACAATTGGGTGAAGCAATAGTGGGTATGCTAAGTAGAGAATAGAACCTGAGCGATCTGCTCCAGTTAACTTTAGGGGAATGACTACGACTTTGTTGTCTCCATTCATCAAGACCAGGAGACATTCGCATGTTGTAACTCTCATCTCTGTCCCATGCAATTGTCCCTTTCGAATGTCTGGCACGACCCTCGCGGATGCTATCATACTTATGTGAACCTCTGCTTCCAGGCAAAGGCTCCCTAGATGGATATCCTGAATCATGTTTAGAGTTCAGCATATCAGTGTCTTCAGACCACCTTGGACCATTGTCTTCTATATTTTCATGTGATATTCGAGACTCTTCCTTCAAATCCCACTTAGAACTGCGTTTTCTGTCACTTCTGCTCATTTCTTGACTAACTTCTCTTAATCAAGCACAATATTATCTGAAAGCAAGAATAACACAGCATCAACGTCAAACTTTCTTAACTAATCATGTCATCGTTCTTAATGAAGTAAATATTGGACCAAAAAATATACAAATTTACAGTTTTGATCTTCACAATAAAGATAAACAAACACCAACACATACAATAACATTATTTACAGGAAAGAAAGAAAAAAAAAATCTAAGTGAGAAGAAAATCCCTAGCCATTTTGCCAATAACAAACATGCGTACTATAAGGGCGAGGTACCGAAGGATCACATTATCCACAGCGAGTTTGTACAGGCGTTAACTTACAGAAAATCTCACATGGTCCATCAAGCCAAGAACTTAGGTTAGAGGCAAATATGTATTCAAGAGTAGAACAGATAAAAGATATGCTTATTACCATTTATCCTCACTAATATTTGAACTCCCCTCAGATGAAACATCCACCCTAGATTTAAATCATTCCAAAAACCTCCCCCACTCTGGTTTTAGTTTTACTCAGTTTCATGATAATCTTGTTTTAGCATCAACATGGAGAACAAAACCTAAACATTTTGCTTGTGACTGAAACAATTCATACCAAATTACAAACTTTCAGGTGAACCAAGCTTTTTACTACTAAAATTTAACATACAAACAAAAGAGAGATAATATATACTTCTTTACAGTTTACAGATCAGAGAAGGCAAACAAAACATCAATGGGCTATCTATATAACTTAAAAAACTTTTCAACAGAAAGACTTTATGCCCTCCAGTTTAAAATGAACTTATATGCCTCCTACAAAACTTGCCCTAGCTTTGGAAGATTCTTCCATTGTCTAGTCTTCCACTGTCCTCTTTACATTTTCATTACTAAAACAAACAAAACTCTCTAAAAGCATGAAAAACATATAACTATTTCCATCTACAAATGATGAACCGGAAACTAATTTGCTTTTGTTTGTCAGGCCCATTTTTGCAAAAAAAAACTAATGATAGAGAGCATCCAAAACATAAAAGGTCATAATATTGTAAAGAAAGAAGCCAACATTGCAAGTATCTAACTTAGTATAGCTTGCATAGAGGACAGCATAGCAACACTTCTGGATCCTCGAACATGGAGTATTTTACTTCAATGCAACTGATGGGATTCGACAAAACTATTTTCATGATCAAGGGTGTCATACTAATTGTAGTAATGATCTTAATATAACGGATCATACAACAATGGCGCATCTCAACAACAGGAAATGAGCTAGTAAAGATCATCCAGGACTACGTTCACTGGGGTTCTTAAAAAAACTCAAAATATAATGTCAATAACAAATAAAATAAAAGTACAGAAATTTGTTTAAATGGAGGGTAAATATAGCTCCTCATGAAAATAATGATGGGGAATGTCTAGCGAGATTGGTATAATGGAATTAGAAATTTGGTATTAAAGGCTTTATTAAGTTGAACGATATTATCACAAGTCAACAAGCGTTAGCAGAAACCAGGACAAACTCTAAAACTGCAAACATTCACCAAAGCAACAAGTCCCATGGATAATGTAGAGAAATTGCATATTGCAGCTCCAAATAGTCACATAACTGAAGACATTACAAAATTTTACATGAAAAACACTCAATTGCAGAGTAGAAAATGCAATAGTACACGTTACAAGTAAAAACCAAAACTAGGATGCACATTTTATAGATGAAAGAAGAAATTTTATTGATGCCCTAAATTGGAAATACAATGATAGGGATGAGACGTCCTCACAAAAAGAAAAACGGAGAAAGGCTACATCAAAAGAGCATTGCAATCTGTTTGAATATTTACAACTAAGACACCCCTCATTTAAGCCTAAATATCTATTTCAAGTGAACCATCAAACAGAGCTTATGCTACATGTGGTTCACATCAAAAACTATTTAGCATAATGGAACACCTTCTTAAAAAAAGATGCCTATTTCCAATATCTTTTTTCATTTCCAGCAAAGACACCTAGATTGATTTCTTGAAAGTATCATCCATAGAATAGCATGCCACATCAATTGCAACAGTTAGACAACATCCTCTCAAGTTTCATCACCAAAGCAGCATATTAGATTATATGACAATCAGATAAAGCTCCAGCAAATATTTATTGCAACAGCCACAAGTGCCTAATTCCCCATAGCGCCATGAAGTTTGTCATAACATGTTTCAGAGGTCGCTTATCAATTCTTTACTCTCGACAAAATGCAGTCAGTTGCATAACACGTGCATGCGATCAACAGTTAGCCACTCATCAAATTGTGAAACAGGATGAAAGAGAGTCCATCCTTCTATCTTCTTTACAACACTGACTGAGCCATCATAAAATCTACCCAAAATCACCCATAGCTAGATGTGATCTTTTCACATTTCTTGTACTAATGAAGTAGATTTTATGTTCCTATCTTAAGACAATCTCCACCCTAGCAATAGGTTTATATCCATTAATACGTGCTAATATCCAATGTCGCTCTTGTGGAAGGATAATTTCCATAGCAAATCAGATAGTTTTGCATGCACTTCATAATCCATCCACGCACTGACCCAAGAAAATACTGCATAAAAATTATTCTGATATTAGCACTCAGGTAAATGTACTCTTATGGAGATTCATAGAGCTAAAGCACACATGGGACTGTCTACTCTATTGCCTAATCTTTTAAGTATGGAAGCAGTCCAAGAAGTAGGTAGAGACAACAAAGCACAGTTATTATAACCTAACTAGATTGTGTACAGGCACTACCACTCTTTAACATGGTGTGTGAG
Organism: Pelargonium myrrhifolium; assembly: GCA_036897405.1. Lineage (NCBI taxonomy): Eukaryota > Viridiplantae > Streptophyta > Magnoliopsida > Geraniales > Geraniaceae > Pelargonium > Pelargonium myrrhifolium. The sequence continues at coordinate 2,123 of JAYMTK010003499.1, read as the reverse complement.
TGTGTGAAAACTCCATAGCAATGAAGTGCATGCCATACATCATCTTGAAATTTGCATTTGCATAATGAACAAAAGTTTGTACACAAAAACCAAAATGATTTGACCCCAAGGAATAGCAAATCAGGCATATCAATCAATACACATAAGATGCCGAACATAGGCTATAATAGTATAACTATAAGCACAACTCACGTGCACGCGCACATGAACATTTAGCAAATAAATAACAATCAGACCAAGTCACTCATTGCCTAACTTATTCATTTCCTCGCCACAATAGCCAACTATTCTTTTTCATGGTGAGAGTGCTCGAAAATTATTTTAAGAATACAGTATCGTTAGCAGAAAAGATTTAACACAAATTACACAGCGCTTAAATTTCAAAAAGGGAAAGCAATATCCTGAGGTGAATTGCCAATTTTTAAAACTTGCAATATAATTTTACCCTGCTTAGATTAATAAAAAAAACATACAAGAAAAACTTAATGAAATTCAAAGAGGGGATAGACAATAGAGAGAGACTAACTTTTGGCTATTGGCTTCAATATCCATGGACAAGAAACATATAGACAAAACATATGGAGAAATGAAAAATGAAGGCAAATTGTCAGCATAGCTAGAAGGTTGTAAAGTTGTAACATGATAGATTAAGGGGGAAACTACAAACCAACTTAAGACGACTATTCTACTTCTTAACCTCAAGAATCAATGTTCAAATAATTATTACATAAGAGAAAGCATTTAAGGACAGCCAATTAAGATTACTGCCTTTATTTGAGGTTAATACTATTACTATCAGGCCAGCCAACCATACCTTAATTTCACACTTTATCCAGAAACCTTCCCGTAACATAGCATCCCACGTGAAGGGTCAAAGGGTTAATTTTGCACTATATGATTACTAGAATTAGCTATGTTTGCACAATTAAATAGCAATTAAAGCAGAAGCAACATGAAAGACAATCATTCGAACTCCAAAAAAATAATATTTAACTACAAAACCCAAAATACGATAAAATTGAGAAACGATGAAAAAAAAAAGGCAATGTAACCCTAAAAAGGCCTAATTTTTAAAGTGAAACACCAACTTGAGTTGAGAATTTCACTTGAGGCTCAACCCAGAAACAAAAAAGGGCACAATCATGAAGAGCCATCTGAAGGTTCGAATCCTCACACATAAACACAAAAGCAACGGAGGTTGTGGTATATAAATAAGAGATCGGATAAGAGAGAGAGACTTACAAGGAAACGGCGAGAGCAGCAGAGAGGAGAAGAGAAGCGAAGCGAGCATGAAAGATTGGACGAAGAGAGACAAAACCAAAACCCTAGAAGAGAGAGTGTTGTAGTGACGACTCTTGTTGTGGCATACCAAAAGTAAACGAGGGATTTGGGAACAACTCTTACTTGCTTTCGTAAAACAAATCTAAAACCGAGATTTTTGTTGGTGGCCCCTACCCTACCCCTGCACCCTGTAACATCGTGGGTTTGATACAATGACCCGACCCGAACTAATATACCCCTACAATACTAATTAATTTTTTTTGGGATAGTTGCATATACCCCCTCAAACTTTGAACGTTTTGCACATAAATCCTCTGAACAATTTTCGTTAGTAGATAACCCCCTCAAGTTGCAAAAAATCGATTTTTCTGTTAAATTTTTGAGTTTGTTGTAAAATGTCCATAATACCCTTATTTTTTAATTATTTATTATTTTCAAAATTTTAAATAAAATCATAACTAATATCTCTTCGACTCCTCTCTCACTCTCAGATCTGAGATCACTCCTCTCTCTCTCTCTTCCATTTCCATTCTCTCATCTCCCATGTCTCCGGCCACTCTCCGGCTTACCGACCCTCCGCCGCCAGGTTCAACGGGAAGGGGAGAGCCTCAGATCTGCTTTGCCGCACGTCGTGAAGCTCAACCTCTCGCCGGCCATCGCGCTTCTCCAGAATAAGCTGCGGTGCTTTGGAAGGCGGATCAGGTCGTGGTGTCCCGAAGGCGGAGCAAGATGAGGCGGAGCGGCCATCGCGCCTCCGCCGGATTTGCTCTATTCTCATCGGATTCTCATCGGTCGCCACCTCCCCTCCTCCTCCAAGATTTGAGTTGGTGTTTATAATTTTT
>JAYMTK010003498.1:0-12214 GCA_036897405.1 Pelargonium myrrhifolium | reverse complement strand
TTTCCCGTTTCGTGTTTATGGTGAATTTGTGTCCCATCTCGAGTATGTATTGTTTATTTATTTTTCGTCTCAGAAATTTGAATAAATTAGTACTTTTGTTGATAAAAAAAATTAGAAAGTGTAAATGACCAAAATGCCCATGGTGGGAGTAATGTGATATATGAATGAAAATAACAAAGTAAAATACTGTTAATATACAATATTGAAATGAAAATTATGAAAGATAGACGGTCGACCATTTTTTTAAACATGGAAAAAAACGGTTAACCGTTTTTACACTAAAAGTACCTCCTTTTAGAAGATAAATTCAGTGTAGAAACAGTTAATCGTTTTTCTCTAAATATTAAAAAATTGTCAACTACATATATATATATAATTAACTAAAGAGTAAAATGTATATCAGTTAACTGATATACATTAAACTCATTAACTAAATATAATAATAATAATCTAATTAAAACTAACTTAACTACAATTAATATATAACCTAAACATGATTAAATTCTAACCTACCCCTGTATCTTAATATAAATATTATTTTTCTACCATTTCAAGCTCTAACACTCCAACTCTCTCAGCAGCCTCTCTTTCCCCTTTCTCTCTCTCTCCCTCTCCCTCTCTCTCTCTCACACACACCAAATCCTCTCTTCCTCCCTTTATCTCCAGCAATCCCGCCGGCCAAGCCCGCCACAAGTCCGCCTCTTTCACTCTCTTTCCAACTCTGTCCTCAGTCGGCCACTTCGGTTTTGCCTCTCTTTGTCCTCACCATTCACCGTCCGACGAGATTCGAATCTTTGTCTTTGAATCAAGCGAGATTCGAAGCCAAAGGCATCGAATCCGCCTCCTTCCGCCACGGATCAGCCTCATTCCGCCATCGACGAGATCTCCGCCACCTATTCCGCCTCCTCCTCCGGCAACCGATCTGATCTAGGTTTATTTTAGTATTTTGTTTTATTTAATTTTTGGTTAAATTTTATTTTTGTTAAATTTTTGGGAATTGTTGTTCAATCTAGTGTGTGTTCTCTGTAAAGTGTGTAATTTTTGTATAATTTTTGGGATTATTTTTGATATGTGTGTTCTCTGCATGTTGTTCAAAACGGCTGGAAATAGAGCCGTTGTAAATCTCATATGTACCCTCTGTACTTCTTCTATTTCAAGGGCAATTTTGTTTTTTTGTATCTTCACCAGAAGATACTGATCTTTACTGGACTAAACAAACATGTGGTATCCTACATGAACAAATCTAGACTTACCAAAAATTTGAGGTGGAGCTGATGTGGAGCTCGTTACCGGAGTATCTAGGCTAAACAAACAAACACTAAATGTACTACACTAACTAATTTCTTCTTAATTTTTCTTAAAATAGAAAGGATGACACTTATTTTGAGACGGAGGGGGTAATAACTTTGTGATTACTAATTACTCACTTTCACTTTTCTTTTTCTTTTAGATGTATACTCGTGGAAAACATGCAAAGCTTGGTCATATATTGAACTTGAAGTCGGCAGTCGACAATGCATGGAGTCTGTATATACCGATTTCCTGAAACTTACGTCTAAAAAATTCTGAAATTTTGTATTCTTTGCATAACAAAATGAATGGTTAGCATTTTAAAACTATATGTATCAAAACAAGTGTTTCTCAATCTTATTTATTATGTACAAATTATTCATGATACTTTTTAAATAAATTGGATAGAACTCTTCCCCATATTGAATACTCATTTTAAGATAAATTGTGTTTTTAAGATGGATGGTGTAGCAGAATGGTAGAGATGATGCTAGTGAGGTGAGGTGGGGCTGGTTCTTGGTGAATGCTTATCTCTAAAATCTGAGTTCGAAAATGTAATATTAAGCTCTATTAAAAGGTACGTGAATGGAGTTGGTCACGCAATAGTTAAGAATTCTAATTCTATGTAGACTTTTATTCTTGGAAAAAAAAAAGAAAGATAAATTGAATAATCAATTATAGATTATAGAATTAAAGACAAATCTGGTATCCAAACCGATTATATCGAAAATTCAGTTTGGTATCCAACCTTTTCGCGACTGTCTCTTTTCGTCCCTAAATCTCTGATTCTGTCGCCCAATTCTAAAACGGGTAGTCGTCAAATAACTTGTCACAGATATTAGGAACTGCACAACGAAAGATTGTTCTTGTCAAATTATTGCTTTTCGCGACTGATTTTTTTTACAAAAAAGCTAATTAACCACATATTAGAGTTTTTTTTTTTTTTTTTTGTGATAGCTAAACTGATGTCTATGATCATCATCAACATTTAGACTATCTTCCGCGACAGTCAATAAATATGATGTCACAAAACCTGATTATTTTTGTAGTGCACATGTATACCAAAATTTTTATTTCTAATCTAATTTAGTGTCCACCGTTAGATCATTAACTCTCGCGGAAGTTAAAGAAAATTAAACTACAACCTCTAAGAAAATATTTTGGTTTAGAGCATGCATAAGATGGTCGACGTGCAGTAGTATTAGAAGAAACAAAATAAAATAACGGCGATCAAAGTGGCCAATTAGTTGAGAAGAAGTTGAATCTGAAGTGGTCCCCTCTACACAAATGTCTTCATCACAAACACAAACATTACATGTACATACATACGTACGTACACTGATACAACTGTGTGGTGTCTGTCAACGCTCTCTTCCCACGGAAACCAGTTGTACTGCAGTTTTATTTTGACGTTATATGTTATGTTTTTTTGTGATTCAAAATGTGGAAAATATGCTACTTAAACTCCAAACTAAAGCAGTACGAGAATTAAGTCGGCAACAGCACAAGATATATAACTGATGATACTCATTGTCACCAACGTCAAAATTTAGTACTTCAAACAAATTTGCTGCTGTTTGAATATGATTTAAACATAGGGTAAATTACGATTTTTTACCTTTTAAATTTCGCTTGTGACGATTTTCTATCTTTAAATTTGAATGAGATTTTTCACTACCTTGAAGTTTCAAAATAGAGACAAAAATTCTCCGTCATAACTCCGTTAGTTTAGTTGATGAAAAGACGAAAATACCCCCAATGAAGTCTTATACATAAAGGGACTTCAGTTGATGAAAAGACGAAAATCCCCCCAAGGAAGTCTTATACATAAAAGGACTTCAAGGTAGTGAATTGTCAAAATATAAACTACAAAGGGTAGTGAAATGTTTTAAGTAAATTTAAACAAGGTAGTGAATTGTCACAACATAAACTACAGAGGATAGTGAAATGTATTAAGTATAAGACTTTCTAGGGGTATTTTCGTCTTTTCATCAACTAAACTGACGGAGTTATGACGGATGAGTTTTTTGTCTCTATTTTGAAACTTCAACGTAGTGGAAAATCTCATTCAAACTTAAGGGTATAAAATCGTCACAAACAAGATTTAGAGGGTAGGAAATCGTAATTAGCCCTTAAACATAATCAGATGACACTAATCTTGTGTACATTAAGTAAAATATATTTATTATGTAAAACTAGATGTACTATTTTTATTTTTCTCTGCTTGCATATTTAATTTGTGTCCCCGTTGAAAACAATAATTCAAGGAATCGGTAATTAATACTCTTTTCGTCTTAAAATGAGTGTCATGATTTTTATTTTGAGAATAATTAAGAAAAAATTAGTTAGTGTTGTATAATTACTTTTGATTTCTCATAAATATATTATCAAATAAATTCAAGTGATATCAACTAGCTTATTATGGGATGTTATTGATCATAATTCATGTTATAACTACTATCTAAAAAGAAAAGAGAGAAGAGATCTCGGCTTCGATCCCCACTCAACACACTTTTGGGAAGAGGTGAAATCTTTAACCTATGAACAAACCTCGAATATGGATTAGTCTGGGTGTGGTCAAACGGCTTAAAGGTTACAAGTGCGGACCCGCTCTGAAACCCCATGGTTTAGACCAAAAAAATCTAGTCATTTTAGGATAAAAATGTAAGACAAATAGGACACTTATTTTAATACGGAAGAAGTATATATTTATGCGTATTTATTCATTAATCTTATTAATGTCTTTGTACTGAAATAGCTATTTTTCTTTAAATTTTTTTAAAAATAAATATAGTATACCAAAACACGTTGGGTCAAACGGTTTAGTATCTTTGAATTTTCTTTAAGGTCTTGTATTTGAGCCTCCTTTCCAAAAATATGGGATGAGATTTTGGGTTAAAAGTGAAGAAGTATATATTTATGTGTATTTATTCATTAATCTTATTACTGTCTTTGTACTGAAATAGCTATATTTTTCTTCATTTTTTTTTTTTTGAAATAAATATAGTATACCAAATCACGTTGGGTCAAACTGCTTAGTCTCTTTGAATTTTCTTTAAGGTCTCGTATTTGAGTCTCCTTGCCAAAAATATGGGATGAGATTTTGGGTTAAAAGTGAAGAACTACCTCTGTTATGTAGCTCAACTGATAAAAAATAATTGAATAATTTCTTTAACAATTGTGGGGCGTTTTATTTTAGAGTTAATTACAATTTCATACTCTATACTAGACCTCATTTGCAATTCACTACCCTAAACTATCAAATTAACTTTTTACTACCTTGTACTTTCAAAACCGTTACAAATGGGTCCCCCGTTAGCCTGTCGTCAGTTAAGTGGGTAAAAGACGAAAATACCCCTCGTCAACCCCTTCATTGTTCTAGTTATAGGATTGTGAAATGTTAAAACGTGAACTGCAGGGTAGTGAAATGTTAGAATTATGAAGGGCAATTTCGCTATTTACAAAATATTTCAGATATGTGCAGTGCACGTGATAGCCTTAAAAGCGTTTTCCGTTAATTTTCATGGACGACAAACCTGTTTGTTAACATAATGAAATACATGGTAGTAAAAAGTTAATTTGTTAGTTCAAGGGTAGTGAATTACAAATGAGGTATAGTACATGGTATGAAATTGTAATTAACCCTTTATTTTAAAACAAATATCTTACAAGACTGATTTGATTTGCAAGTCTAGAATATTTATAAGAACGGTTAATTGTTCTATAGTTGGTTAAATATCGACTGTAATAACAAGACAATAAAACCAGTTATTGTTCTTTTCAAAAACATCTGACGCACGACAATGTTAAATAAAACTCATTGAGTCATAAAAAATAAAATAATTACTTACAACAAGTGAATACATAATTTAAAAAATAAATAAATAACAATCTGCAGTATAAACAAATTCTACAAATATCAAAACTACTAAAGTACGATTTAAAATAAAATACGTAGTAAACTATTTTAGTAGTAATAAACATACTTCATTGTGAACACCATTTAAAAAGTGGTCGTCCCATAGAGAATGACATAATAGTTAGATACACATTTTCTTTGAAATAAATCTCATTACATTGGGTGGAGTAGGGTTAACGTTTTTGGATTTCTTTAAAAAATAAAAGAAAATAGCATGTAGGATTTTAATATTGTTTTTTAAAGATGTGAATGGCCTAGTTGGTAATGCTAGATCAGCAGTCCATTGAATTATTTTGGAGAGGAAAAGACAATTTTTTTCAAATAAACAAAAAGGACGTCAATTAATATGTAAGACAAGTAATGGAGATTGGATTCATGAAAGAAAAATGGCAAGTTATCCTTATCCACAAATGGCCGACAATTAAGGATTCTAATTCAGGTTAGAATTTGCGGCTGTGCTAAAAACTTATGTGATGCATAGATTTGACCAGGAGTGAAACAAACAATATTGGGCTACATTATACGTTAAGAGTTAAACGCATATATATTAGATGTTTCACTTGAACTTAAGTATTGTAATCTTGGTCGACCAGTTTAATTACAACTCGCAAATTAGGGATTATGCATGCACACCGCAATCGAGTACACCTATATGTAAGAAAGGCTTCAATTTTATCTCAATTGTGAGAATATTTTTTTTCTATAGGGATAAACTTAATGTGTAAAAGTGAACTCAAATGGCTTAAAGGACCTGATAATTGGATTATAGAGCGAATACTGAATATGATACGTGGAAATACAATTAATGTTGAATTCAAAGATGTGGAAAAATAAAGATTTACTTTCTGGATAGAAGGAGTATTGTACTCACAATATGTGCATATAATGTCTTATTACGTGTTTGGTTGAATATGATGTCATAGTAAACATATGATGTCATGCTACATCATGCTTATGGCAGACCAATATACATGATGAATGATTATGTCATAATAAAATGGTGATGTGATTCTTTGGGTAACCGGCAAAAACTCTCTAATGTGATTATATGACCATTAATGATGTCTAACTTCTTTCTAAAAAGATTTGTTGAAATCCTTTAAACTTAAGTGGCCTTAAGGACATATTCAAAATTGTTATTAAGTGAGGTTACGACTAATATCATATCAGAAAATTTCAACTACTTAACTAAAGAACCGCACTTCCAATAGGAGACAACAAATCTATTTTTTCTTTCCTATAAAATACCACACAAATATTCATTTAGGGTACATGCATTATTATACATATTTTAAAAAAAATCTTCAAAAATTCTTCTCCACTCGATCGTCTAGTTAACTTGATTATTGGAGATGGCATAGGGGCAACAACCTCTTAATTTGTGTTTATTTATGGAGGTGTTACCACTAAAGGACTTCCGACTAGAAGTTACTTTTCATTGAATTTCCGTGCAACAAAATCTGGAATCGTCTGAAAAAATGTTTAGATATTAATATTAACTAATCACCTTTTGATGGATCCACTAGAGAGCAATATGTCCCGAGGATGGTCGATTCTATCAATATCTAAAAGGATAATAAACAAACAACACCCTCTAAAATAATTAGTGAATGATATTCTAATAATTTAGGTGGCAAACAAAAAGCGAAAGTCACATTCCATTATATTCCGTAATAGTCAATATCTTGTTCACACACAACGTAATCCATTTTAAATGTTCAAATCATTACACTAACACTAAATATATGATTTTAAAATGGTCAACCGAACAAAAATTGAGGGAGGTCAAAGATAGAACGAAGAACAAAGTCTCCTAATGGAGTATAAGACCTTGTGAATGGAATGCAAGCGAAAACCAATACTACAAGATGAATATGAGCTTACAAATAGTTAATAAGCGATATGATCCTCAATTTTTCAGTTTTACACACCATATCTTAACAAGAAACACAAAATTAAGCCTCTTTGATCCCACCATGTCGGCGAGTACAAACTTGAACACATACAAGTTGAAAAGATAAACGGCGTATATAATCCAAGTGGAGAAACGTTTTCTTATTTAGCGCACGCGTTATTCATGCACGTGCAGTGTCTTACAAAAAAAAATAACAGAAATACAGATCACACACAGCAACCACACTGCAGCTATATTAAATTACAAGTGACTGTGACACTGACTGCTGTCAGCCTATCAAAATTCCAACTCTATCTATATATATACACTTATCTCTTCCAACTCCAATCATCATCATCTCACAAATTTGGTTTTTTTTTTCTCTCTCTCTCTTTCTTCATCGGAAAATTGAAAATGGCGTCGTTTTTGCTTGCAACACCTTCTCTATGGCTCTCTAGTGCCTTCTGTTTATTGTTCTCCGTTCTAGTCTACGTCATCATTCGCCGGAAGTCCTGGTGTAACTGCCATGTGTGCCGGAGCTTCCTCACCTCCAGCTGGTCCAAAGATTTCGACAACCTCTGCGATTGGTACACCCACCTCCTCCGCAACTCCCCCACCGGAACCGTCCACGTCCACGTCCTCGGCAACACCATAACCGCCAATCCCGAAAACGTGGAGCACATGCTCAAGACCAAATTCCACAACTACCCCAAAGGCAAGCCTTTCTCCGTTATTTTAGGCGATCTTCTCGGGCACGGGATTTTCGCGGTCGACGGCGATTCCTGGCGCTTCCAGCGCAAAATGGCCAGCCTGGAGCTCGGAAGCGTGTCGATTCGGTCCTACGCGTTTGAGATCTTCACCTCCGGGATCAGATCCCGGCTCCTCCCGCTTTTATTGGCGGTCTCCGGGAAAGGCCTCGTCGACTTGCAGGACGTGTTCCGGCGATTATCATTTGACAACATCAGCAGATTCTCCTTCGGCCTCGACCCGGCCTGTCTCGAGCTTTCGCTTCCGGCATCGGATTTCGCGGAGGCCTTTGATCTCGCGTCCAGATTGTCCGCCGAGCGCGCTCTGTCCCCGTCGCCGGTAATCTGGAAAGTTAAACGATTCTTCAATAGCGGATCGGAAAAGAATCTCAAGAAGGCGATCAAAACGGTGAACAGTCTCGCGGAGGAAATGATCGCTAACCGGCGCAAGATAGAATTCAACTCCGGCGATGACTTGTTGTCCAGATTCATGAGCTCGGTGTCCGACGATAAGTACTTAAGAGACATTGTGGTGAGCTTCATGCTCGCCGGGCGCGACACGGTGGCCTCCGCCCTCACGAGCTTCTTCTGGCTGCTGGCGCAAGACACGGAACTCGTGTCCAAACTCAGGAGCGAAGTGGACCGAGTGATGAACGGGTCAAATGATCAAGAACTGGTGAGCTTCGAGCAGCTGAAGGAGATGCACTATTTGCATGCGGCTGTATACGAGTGCATGAGATTGTTCCCGCCGGTGCAGTTTGATTCCAAGTTCTGTCAAGAGGACGATGTGTTGCCGGACGGGACTTTTGTGGAGAGCGGTACTAGGGTTACGTACCACCCCTACGCGATGGGGAGGATGGAGCGGATCTGGGGGCCCGATTGCCTTGAATTCAAGCCGGAGAGGTGGCTGAGAAACGGTGTTTATGTGCCGGAGAATCCCTACAAGTATCCTGTTTTTCAAGCAGGGCCTAGGGTTTGTTTGGGGAAGGAAATGGCAATTGTGCAGATTAAATGTGTGGTGGTTGCGATAGTGAGACAGTTTGATATTCGTCTGCCGGCGGGGTCGCTGCATCCGCCGAAATTCGCCGCCGGACTGACGGCCACCGTGAAAGGTGGCCTGCCGGTTAATGTACAAGTGAGGGGTGTTAATTAATTAATGATCAGCTGCCAATATATGTTCAGTACTGGTAGGTACTAGGTACGTAGCATATAGTTATATATGGTTAGGTCATGTATATATGAATCTTGTCTCCTTTCCCAAGTTAGATAAGTGTTATTGTAATGTTGATAGCCCTCCCTATATGTGTGAATTTATGGGAAATATTGTATTTTGACCAAATGAGTCATAAAATGTCACATGTGTATGTTTTTGTTTCCAAGAAGTTGTGGTGGCAAGCATTCCGATAATTCAAATGATTGAACTATGTGATACCGATCAATATATTCCTTAGTTATACTAGTATATGGTATTGACTATTGGGTGTTCTAATGTGTGCATGCATGTAAGCCATTTGATTTCTTTGTTGTTGTTGATGTATCAATGTTCTTTTGATGTTTTTGTTGTTGGCGGTGTCGAATCATTTCTTACGACTGCTTAGATCCTTGATTATGTACAAGGGTCATAGTGTTCAAGAGAGACACTAAGTTTCTGCCCTCTAGCGTAGAGTTTTTGACATCTTACTGCATTAAAGTGGTATGAGACATTTTTCAGTTACATATATGAATATTAAATCATGAGATGTTATCTCCTAGTTCACTTGTTCTAGGCTTCTAGCTTGTAACTCTTATATTGATATTTCCCTTCTACTTATGGAATAGCTGGCCAAGTTATCCATATGCTGGACATATATAAAAGTAGATGATGTACGATTTTTCATAAGCATATCTGATATCTCTCCATGTACTTGCGTTTCAAATAATTATGTACTTGTACACATAGTAGTGGTTGATCTATATACGTATACATATGTGTGCAATTTTTTTATTTTTCTTTGAAGCTCAATCGCACTCAAACATTCTTGAATAAACTGAATCGATACATGCAAGTTGATATGTCGTTAGATATTAAATGAGGAGAGAAAAAATGAAGTATGACAATACTACATGTGAGACGATCCACTTCTTTTAATTAATTATTTATGGTGGAGAAACTGAATGCAACTCTTACTCATGACATGTTTCCCATGAATATGCATGATCCCACCATGAAAGGCTAGCTGTCTTTGGAAGTACGAGAAAGATCGATATAGCCAAAGAAAATCAGATCTTGGAGATACTATGTATACATGAACTTGCCCATTTGGGATAAGATGAGCTGCTTCTATCAATATCAACCCATACTATATAAATATTCCATTATAAAACAAACTATATATATCTATTCTTTATGCTATGTCTATATATAACACAATATATTCTGAAATTTCTTCGCTTTGGTGGATGCTATCATGATTGAGTGTTGAAAAATCAATTCAATTACTTACTAATTGTGTTCGTTCATGTCATATTCTAATCCGTGATGATTTAATTAATATTATGATAATGGTTTTTCTTTCTTCATGACTGGTTTTTGTACTCATGATCAGTTGAAATACTCCTTGCAAGGCTTAATTATTATTATTATTATCCATTGATTGAAGTTGACCGTGGGATGACATGTATACAGATTGGAAATGAATGATTTAATGGACGATTAAGTCCTATATATATATATATACTTTTTTTTTTTGATGTGAAATTAAGTCCTATATATTAATTAAATGTTCTATCATCATATATGCCTACCAATAAAAACAGGGATGCGTGCTTCACTAATTCTGTCATTCAACTAATAATGGAAAGGTGTCGAGAAAATCTTGAACTCCAATATCATTGAAATATAAAATCAACCACGTGTGTAATTGCATCGTGACTTATTTGTTCGGGTAGATCATTGAAATTAATGGATACCATGGCCAATTTTTCTTTTTCTATAATTGGTTTGGAACTTTCGATAATCCAACAAGTGACAGAATCAAATAATAACAATGGAAAACTTTAGAAACAAATAATTAAACTAATTAATACTGTATTTGATTCTCCTAATGAGATTTTTTTTAACAGTAAAATTAGTCTTTATTAATCAATACCCACTTGATTATGTCAAAGTCTAGCAAGGAAACAAGCCCCTCGACATTGATATTAAAAAAAAAATCAAACCTCCTAAACATACTAAGAGCTAAATTTCCCAACTCAAAGTACTATTGAACATGATACCGAACTAAAAGAACACACGTTATATATTCATGAACAAACTAAAGGCAGTGTCTATAGCGCCTCTCCTTACGTCTAACTTGTTGTTTGTATTTTATAATAGGAGGCAAACACGTAATGTTCAAGGGCAAACACAAATTAATTTTAACGATTTACCAATTTACATTATTAGTGAATTATGCAGCATATGATATATCCCAAATACACCAACAACAATTGTAAGATATATATAATAACGAAGATAAAAAAGGAATATAGTGAAAATAAAAAGAAACAAGTTTAGAAAACAGATTTTAAAAACTAGTATAGAGTAACAAGTTTCGAAAACCGATTTTGAAAACAAGTTTGAAAAACAGCAGATTTTTGGAAACAAGTCTAGAAAAACAATTTTTTGAAAAACAAGTTTAGAAAAATAATTTTTAAAAATGAGTTTAGAAAACCGAATTTAAAAACAACTTTAGAAAATAGATTTTGAAAACAAGTTTGGAAAACCAAATTTAAAGAGACAAAGTTATGAAAGGAGAACACGGAAAAAGAACAAAGCCAAAACGAACAGGATTTTGAAAAACACGAAAACAGAGAAAATATAACACAATAACAAAAGAGAAGAAGCACACAAGCGAACAAACAGAAGCAAGAAAAATAAAATATGTAGAAACGATATTTGAAGAGCTGAAAAAACAAGAACTTAAAATAGAACGGACTCACAAATCGCTCTAGCTAGTAGAGTTGGCCTTAAAAAGATATCGCCCTCCTACCATACAACCAGGAACAACAACGATCTACTCGTCAGGATAATCTGGAACGCGCAGTAGGTAAGTGCACTCCAACGAACTGCTCTAGCGACTGCTGCACCTCAACGTATCTCCAACAAGCCTCCACGGATGAACTGCTCTCTCTCTCTTACGAAGTGTATAGAACTCACAAGTATCCCAATTTTCGGGTAAGAGAGCAAGATGGGATATGTGTCCTTTTTATATAGGCTGAAGGTCACTCAAGAGTAAATGTAGACTTAAAGCAAGAATTAAATTGGACCTATTAAGAGAAAACGACCCAATATAATTGCAGGCTTTATGAGTCTGTTATAGAATATGAAGGGTCATTTTGCCTCAA
>JAYMTK010003497.1:0-12214 GCA_036897405.1 Pelargonium myrrhifolium | reverse complement strand
AGGTGGAAGAGTGAGGTGCCACATAGGATAGTTAACAGCCAAAATTGACGGAATTGGACAGAGGGACCATTTCGGTCCACTTTTGAATAGTGCAGGGACTATTTTGGAGCAAAATGAAGTACATGGACCTTTTGGTCCATTTTGGATAGTAGAGGGACCATTTGGGTACTTTTTTCTTTTTTTTTTTATCACAAATGAAATTGTATTAATTATCGAGAAACGTTATCCAAATATATATAACCAAAACCCTCATGGGGCTCTATCTACGTAACCCGAGACGATTAATCTTTTGGAACCTAAACTCCTACTAATGGACTCAAAGGATGCGGGACTGACTTTTTGTCCCCACACATCACCCTTCAATTTTAATACTAGAGGCCCAGCCACCAAAAATGAAACCAAATAACCTAAAAACAAAAGACCAAAAGCAAATAGAAACAAACAAACTAGCAACAAAAGAACTAAAAAAACAAGGAAACAGAGCTAACATCAACCCCAAAACCCCCACCCCTCCTCCAAGAGCCACCATGCCACTCATCCCGAAAGGTTGTCTAACCCCTCCTTGACACCCTTCTCTCCATTTTTTTGCCCTAGAATCTGCCGCCGCAACGCCTCCTGCCGCTCCAGCCCCCGACACCATGCCCCTCTTCCTCTTTACCGACACAATCTCACTCTCAGCCGTCTCCTTGCTTCAACCTCTCCCGACTCCACCGCCACATCTTCTCTACCTCCCCTTTGTCTAGCAATGGGGATTTTCAATCCTCCGTACGAATCCATTTGCTCCCAATCTGTGAAACTTGCATTCCAGAAGATGCTCTCAAATAGGACCAATATGCTCGCTCTTCCCCAATATCCTCTTTCACATATAGAATCTTACAGTCAGGCTCATCATACCCCATAATTATACACACAAAGCAGAAGTGTGGCAGTTTCTCAACGAAATTCCACCCAAAACCCAGCACCCCCTACTGGTTTGAGCTTCAGCTTCCTCTTGATCAGGTCCCTAACATCCATCCTCACCCGAATCCAGCGATAAGACGCCCTACCACGTGTATCCATCTCCAAGAATCGGCCAATATGATTACCAATCGCCTCACATATCGTCAAAGTCTCAAAGCCCTCTAACAATGAGTGCAGCTAAACACAAAAGGCCAGTTCATTCAACTCCACCTGTATCACAGCGTCATCCGGCTTCAACAACCTACAGACCAAAACATTGTGGTTGTATATCCACAGTCCCCCTCCAACATCTTCTTCACATCACGCTCGTGAAAATACTCAAAAATGAACCGTTGTTCACTCGCCTTCGACCCCTCATCAGCCACTACCACCGCCTTGACCCCTTCCAATGGCTTCCAATACATCGCCATTTTTTCCTCATATAGCGAAATTGATCATTGTGTTAGACCAGAAACGCCCTATAATTTTCCAACTAGAGACCACTTCCGAGCCCACATTTCCACCCCCAATCGGCATCCGCACAGTAAAACCAACCTCCTCCTCCCCCTTGCGGCTCAACCATCCCAAATCTGGAATTCGTCCCCCCACCATATCCGATCAAAATCAATACCGAAATGAAAAACAACGATGCACAAAATCGTACCTTTCAAGTCTCGCAGCACAACTCCCGCCGCTCTGACCACCTTCGCCCCAGCACACTCGACTAGCCCTTGATGTCGTCGAAAAGACGGACGTCGCCGCACTTGTGTGGAACGATGAAAATGGTTAGCAAGCCTCCCACCCCTTTAATATCCTTTTATCAGAGTACACGTTTCCAAATTTTAAGTTGTTAAGATATGAAAAGACATGAAATCAAATCAAATGTTTATTCAAAACCATATATATTATGTCTTACACTACTTTTATTGCACTTGAACGGTATTAGTGATGCATGTATAACAAACAAAAAAAATCATATTTTGTGCAACGCACAAGATAAAACAAATACATATATACAGTTACTCCGACCAAAAATAAGGGAAATAGAGCGAAATATTTGTACTTCAGTTCAGGTGAAATGGATAACCATCCCGAATATACTTGTTTTCCAATGTTACAAAGCAATCATCTCATATGTAAGGTTCGGATGAAATTATCATCCCTAAACAAACATTTATCGAACATTGTTACAAATCAAATGTTTCTGAACACATTTTGAAACAAAAGTTAAAGAGTTTCCAAAGAATTTCCAGACAGATTTGGCTTGTGCAAAGAGAATATGCACTCCCATTCATATAGAGCTATTTGTAACAGAGATGTGTGATAAACCCGTACCTTTACTGCTATAATCCGCATTAGTTAGCCTTCCCAGAGAACCGGCCACACTTTCATTACAGATATGCCCGACCTGATCAAAGAGTCTACAAATAAATCATCTCGGTTCAATCAAGGCTCAAATCAGAAATCCAATCATTAGAAGTTAACCAATCCATACATATATAGCTAACATTAGAGCTGGCCATTAAGACCAGAACCTGCGGACACCCGAAATCCGACCAGACTTTTGTCCGATCCAACCAACTTTCGGGTTCAGCCAGACAAAACCACACTATTCAGCACATTTTATGTCTAAAAACTAAACACTGACCTAAAATCCAATCAAACCCCAAGTACTTACGGGTCGGATTTGGAATAGTCTTTACCGACCTGAAATCCGATTATCAGCTCTGGCTAAAATAGATAGGAAACAAGAAGGGAAGGCCTAAACCATGACATGGTTCTCCAATAGACATGCACATGTGTATACTTTCAGTAATTATCCTTAACTTGAACCCGATAGACCTAAATCCAAGTTTATCATACGATAATTTTCGATAATTTTAATATTGGGCTACAAACAAATGTTTAGGCTTCCACCACTGAAAGGTTAAACTTATTAGTAAGGTTTGCCTTTCACCTTTATATTATATCATTTTTTCTCATCTTTTCCAATGTGGGACTTTGTTGTCACCCACTTTCATCACTCCCTCTCATATACGAGTCTCACCTCTTTTTATTGTGGGTTCGACACTTATGCAATCAGGGTCTTTAAATTTCATCGCTCCCCCTCAGGAGTAGGCATGTACTTCTGAATGTGGACCAGAGACCACAAGAGGCAACACAACCAGGCCATGCCTTGGCTCAAAATCTACTTTGATACCATGTGAATTTTAATAATAGGTTACAAAGGCTTGAGTTTTTCTATAATAAGGTTTAGCTTCATGTTTTCTTAATATGAAACTTATTTTTTATCACTTTCATCCCCCCCACCACACACACACATGCGAGTTTCACATCTTTTATCATGGACTCAACACGTGCACAAACAGGGCCGTTTAATTTCTTACTCCCTTCCACGTGTAGGCATTTTCATACTACACATGGGCCACTGTGGATGTGTAATCCACACATGAATAGAAAACCACAGGAAAGACAATACAATCGGGCCAAGACCTTACCAATTCGAACTAGAAGCCGGCTTTAGGATCCCCTGAGCTTGCAGCAACAACCCCCATCCCACTTCCACCAACCAATTCATCCCCCGACTTTTCCCGATCACTTGCTTCCCGGAGTGCAATTTCATCACCATCTAGCTTCTCTACTAGTTCATCAATCTTTCGGAACTGATAAGGCCATCTTGCATTGTAGAGAAACTGGCGAAGATCAAACCTATTGTCCTCTGGCGAATAGCTCTGCAAGAAGTGAGACAAGTTAATGAGCATTTTCTGATGAAAACAAATGGTTATATATGTTTTCTCATCCCAACTAATCACACCGATGTGGGTTTGGATATTTGACATAAACATACCTCGGCGTGATAGGAAGGTGTTAATACAGTCATTTTGTGTCGATTTATTGAATAGTACTTGAAAAAGTGCTTCACTTTATCAGCCACCTCTAGTGGAGTTAATCTTTCACCCCATCTGTAACAAAGATTCTGGCAACAAGGAAAAAATGGAACAGAAATAACAAGGCATTAAATAAGTGGCATTGTAACAATTTAAACTTCCATCATCGACAATTTCCATGTCAAACAACTATGTAAACTACTCCCTTTATCCCAAAATGAGGTTTCAGAATCCATTTCTTTGCAAAAATTAAGAATAATTAGACTAGTGTTTAACTTTTACTCATGTCCCCCCACATGGTTTTGTTCTGACTGACTTATCTAGGGACATTATTGGTAATTCATGCACAACTAACTAAAAAAGAAAGTGGACCCTCATTTTAAACGGAAGAAGACTATGCTTTCGGGCAACAGATCCAACATTTTACAGATTTATTGTCTACGATGGAGAGCTAGCAGATATTCACTATATTTACATTATGAAATTTCTGGGCTCATTATTAAGTAAATACCAAGTACTATTACCATCTAGCATCCAACAACTTCAACCGGGGATTCTACACATAAACAGGTATGTCTCGATATACACTGGATTATTTCTTAAAAGCTCAATCACAAACTGTTTTGTTCAGATTTGTAAAGACTTGAACAGTACCATTTACAAAGTGTTTAGGCACTATTGTAAGAGCATATATTTTTATAAAGCACATAAATTGTAAATAAAAAATTACAGTACAAATTAACAACACTGAAGCACTATATATATACCGATTATGAGAAATACTAAAACATACCTTGAACATAGATACTGGACCAGAGCGGAAAATTTTCCGCAACCTTCCATACACCGACAGTTCCTCATATGTCATTCCCATGTCCACTTCATCCAGCTGTTTCACATAATATCTATTGTTATATTATCTCCGACTCCAATGATATCAATGCATGTAACAGAATAGGATCACTTTTTAGCATTAAAATTCAGAAACAACCAAAACGAAAAAAGGATAACTTGATTTCACAGACAACTCAAAAAATAAAATACACCACGTTTTTGGTAGAACTGGCCACATTTGAACCCGAACCCGCAGGCAAGCGAAACTCAACCAGCAATTTGTGGGTTCAGGTCGGACACCTGACCCGAAACCTGAATTACCTGCTCTAATTCTTGGAGACTGATCCGGCATGTTGAGAAGTATGGAAATGAATGTGGATGGAAAAAATTATTTGGAGAGTGAAGTGCACTAAAAAGATACCTGGCTGTAGTTGGAACGTATAGGCTCCAATTCAGCAGTGGGAGGAGCTGCTTCGATTTCTGCCAAGGATGAGTAACCGAGATGCACAGCAGCCCATTTCAGAAAAGCTCGGAGATCCTGCTTACTAATACTACCAATAGGATTTATATCCGCTGAACTGCAATCATACTGTTCAAAAGCAAGTCGTCACCCAAAAAAATAAAAACAGAATGGACTGAAAAGAGATAACTGATAGTCACGTCAGTATTAGATGGACAAAAGGGAGGCTCAGAGCATGAGATTTCCACCATTGTGGTGGAGAGGATCATATTTTGTAAGCAGTCTTGTCCCTGCTATGCAAAGAGGCAATTCCTCTTACTTGAACCCATGAAATCAAGGTCACAAGGTAGCAACCTTACTGTTTCCACAAGTTTCATAATGATATAAAACCTACACTTCTGTCTTGTAATATCGGTAAATTACCTTTGTTAAGTAACCACGCAAGCCTTCATCAACATTGGAGCTACCCAAAACGAGATAGAAACCTGGTTTATTATGAACCCACGGCAAGAGTGAAGCAAACATAAACGCCAATACCATTCTAATTCGAGCTTGAATATTCTGCAACCCCAAGTTCTCACTGTTAGATCCCCCATCTACCTGCAAAAATAAAGAATGAAAGGTTATTCTTGTTGCATACAAATTTGAAAATATCAGTGGGCCTAATGTACAGTGTTAGATGCAACTTCTTTTTTTCTTTTCTTTTAAAAAAAAACACCATATTGCAAGACAGTTGATATTATATTTTGGCCCTCTATACACAACTAAAGCTGGAACTGCTTTTTTGCCCAAGCCCTCGTAGAAATGAGTTTGGAACTACCAACTACGTTTGTGAGACAAACCAGGGTTCAATTTTTGTTGACAAACCAACACTCCCACAAAAGACCTGAAACTCGCACTCCTCTTTTACCTTGTACTGTGGTCTCCTTCCTGTTACTGTTTGGAACAAAGATAGCAATGAGGAAACAACGCCATCAATGCTCACATCAAGATGCCATGAGCCAATCTCATCTGCAAGCACCTTTGCTCGCAACTTTGTAGCTTCAGAACTGAAATGGAACAAAATTATGTTACTAATATGGCTACACTAAATGTGACAAGAAAACTAAAAACAGGTGGAGTTATCATGGAACTTTAGCCGCTTGCGGCGCACAGAGGTCGCTTTTTAGGCTCATTAGTCACCTGCCTTGTCACAGGCTGTTCTCCCCAGTTACTGAGTGTTCTTGGCCCTCTTTGGCTGCCAAACTCAGGATGTAGTGTTTCCTCGGTTTAAGTTTGATTTAAGCGGGATTTGATTCATCAGAAAGCCTACAACTAGTATTATCAAATTTCAAATGGATAAATAGAAGTATAAAACCACCCCAGTTCGAGCATAAAGACTATCTTAAGAATTAAGATATTTGAAAGGTTTCTTAGCAGAGGTTTATAAAGTATCTCTGATTTAGGTCATTTTTTCACTATATTAAAGATTGTCCTTCAAAAGCCATTTAGCATGCCCAACTTTCTTATGGTATTTCTGTCTGACTGGAGATGATAGTAAGAAAATACAAATCATTCTATCTTACCTCATTTCTCTTAGATTTTTTTTTTTTATAGGCAATACCAACAACACCTAAAGGGAGTGGCTCGAACCTGAGACCTCGAGGGGACCAAGCGCCTTTGAAGGTCAATAGGGGTCCAACCAATAGTAATCCACACTAAATGGGACACCTGGCACATATGTATCACTGTAATTGCTTATCTAATAAATGGGACACTTGGCACTTAACCCTTATGCTATGGGAGAACCACAATAAAAATAAAGAGCAAGAGTTAGAGAACCCACCTGTTTTCAGAACCCATATACACTGTGTAAAATATACGTTTTGCAAATTCTTTGCTGTTTGTAGGAAACTGCCCATCAGTATAATGTCCAACCCGTATTGCATCAGCTTTAACTTGTTCATCCCCATTTGCGATTTCTGTGTACACACGAGTCACCAACAAATGAAATGTAATTAGATATAGATATTACCGGCCCTTCTTTTTGAGATCTTAAGATTGGGGAGCTCCTCTTCCTATCTTTGCTTCCCTCATAGGACTTAACACCAACTATCAGGGAGATAATCCAGAAACCCATTTCAGGTTCTTCCTTCCAATACTAAGTGTTTTACTAAATCAAATTCAACTTAGTAATATGTTATTTAACTATTTTGGGGCTGAAAAACTTTATTTTGCCCTTCTCAGTGTTTTGAAACAGAAAAAAAATACTAAACTCGAATCAGAATGGTAAAGTTTACTAGGGATCAGAGACTAAGAGAAGTGTCAAGATTCAAACAAATTTCCTGAGTTGGTTTGTTTATCTAATGAAAGATGATAACTGAAGGTTTTGAGCTATTACAATCATAACTACCTAATTAATTCAGTGCTCTGCACTTCACACTATGTAAAGTGTTATCTTAGGGTAGAGAATTAGCATATTATAACCTTTGGCTTTCTGCACTTGGAAAGTCATTACAGAATCACAACAGAGTGACCAACATTCAAAAATGGTGAAAAAAACGTGGCATCCACTGTATACAAAAGCCTGTTACTGTGTTACATATGTTTTAACAGAACTGTCAGGATAAATAGAACCTGCCCATCAACTGATCTAGTCAAGTTCTTAGACGTAAAAAATAAAATTCAGCATCCTCACTCTGAGCAAATGGACCCATAAATATATTGCAATGGATATATTCAGGATAACATTCTGAATGCTGCAGTTCTATCTTTGGGGATTAACACTGACCTTTTACAACAAGCTGGCACATGCAGCCAACTATAGCAGCTACAGAGGAGCTATCTGCTCCACCAGAAAGAGGAAGTAAGAAACCAGAAGCTCCACTTCTTCTCAAATAGTCCCATAACCAGCAACCAGGTCCAAAGGCTATCTCCTCCTCCGGAGAATGGTACTCAATCTACAAGTTATGAATAAGATTCAATCACAAAAACAATCATAAATATCACATAATATTGGATCTACTAGCATTCCATTTGAAATGCTCAATTTGAGCCAAATCAAGTGTTTGGATAACCTTAGAATTTAGATTTGAATTTGGCTCAAATGCAATAGCATTCAAAACATGCCTACAACATGGAATTTCAAAATGCTTTTCATTGTTATATAGAGATTTCGCAGTACCATAAGAAGCATTGAAACACCTGTCGCCTCAGTAATTAGGTGATAATCAACTTTCAAAGACTAGTAAATAGCTACACTTGTAATATTTCCACTAGTTAGGTCAGCTTCTAAAACTTCCATACTTCATCATTGCTCATCAATGAGATTTACATGTGTTTCACCGAGAACTGACCTTAAGTGGACTGGAAAGGGACATTTTCAAGTTAAATGACCGGCAGAGAGTCAATGGTACTGCCACTGATGAAACAATAGTTTTGCAACTTGCTTGCTCTTGAAAACTACTGACAGATCCTCTAAGACTAGCAACCTGCCATTGAGCAAATAAGTATAGAAATCAGAGCTGAAGTTACTAAATAAAACATGAAATATTGTAGAAGTGTATACTTTTTTAGTTGAGACAAATTTTGTACTAATGAATGGAGCTCGGCTCAACAGAGCAAGTATTTATGTGAACTTAAGCAAAACTGTGTAGGTAAACTAATCAACAGTCATTAATCTACTCAGACCTGAAACAAAGTATTAAATAAAGAATTGACAGGTAAGATATCAATAGTTCAAATATATTAAATACAATAAACTATGACCTGGTGAGTGGTGAAGGTAGAAAGACAAGTGAAAAGAGCAAATGAGTAAAATTTCTTAATGCCCAATTGTTAGTAATTAGGTTTAGCCAAGTATATGAGATATGCAATCACAAGGAGTAAAATAGCACCAAGTCCATGCACATGCATTAGGAATGAAAATATATCATACCGCATCAAGATCTATTTGGGCTACCACAACTTCAACATCCTTCAAAGAAAATTGTGAACCCTGAGCAACCATTTCTCCATTTACAACAACACAAGAACATCCGTCTGCAAAATATAAATTATTAACCAAAATACACGACAAGAATTGCCATTGATCCAAAGAATTGTTTCAGCAAAGAGCAGAATAATGTATGCAGAGTTACTGGAAAGTGTAACAAACAGGGTAGCATACAGTCAATAAAGGGATGAAACTTAAAATTTTCCATTCTATAAAAAGCATGTTATGTACCATAGTAAAGGCGGCCACCATCGCATCCTTGGTGATTACTGTACATATAAACTCCTCCACGAGAATGTGTAGCACCTATAAAAGATCGAAGACGAAGATCAAGCTTCCTTAGTTGGTGATGACTTCCACTAGCGTTCATAAACACTTCTACCCCATTCAATGCAAGCTCAGCATGGGGAGGAACAGGCGTAAAAAGTTCTTCACAAATTTCAGCAGCAACAGCTCTAACAAAAAGAAAATTGCTTAAAATGAACAGTTCATTTACGACCTAATCAAAAGTGAAAATCGCAGGGCAATTGAAAATTAACGGTTCCCCACTAATATAATGGTTTCAATGTGTGCGGTATAAGTTCATTTTTGAATCTTGACAATTGACAAAAGAAAATATCATACATAGTCACATGGATATCACCCTCACATACATTTTAGGTGAAGGCCAACACCCAACCGTGCATAAAAATTAAGTTCATATCATTCTCTCCACCCAACCAAGGAAAAATAATAATAATAACTCATGAGAGAACTACAACATTGCATTCCAAATCAGGAAATCCCTCAAAAGAGTTTTTTTAGAACGTGTATAAATATAGAAACTAGCCATGTGTTACTGATTAGCAATCATAAAATATCGGAGAAAGCAAGGACATAGGTGCCAAATTGATCATTTTCGTTCAAAAACATCCTCATCTCTCAAATGACTGAAAGCAATGGCATGCAAGCATACAGTTCTAAATATAAACTATAAAACTAAGAAAATGAAAACAGCTATGTTCACCCTTACGTGTCTAAAAACTGGATGAATCCATAACCAAAAGGCACTGATTTCTGTGACAATGCCTCAGATATTTCATTTGGGAGAAGGAAGTCCACAAGCTTGTCTTTTTGCTTCCATGAGGTAAACCATCGAAGTTCTCTGTAATTCCCATCATTTGCAAGCCACATCTTTGCACGAATCATTATAATTTTTCGATTCATACATAGAACTTGACAGTTGTATCGCTCTGACCCTTTGATAATAGGCATTCCGATGCTACATAATATGCCATCTGTCCAATCGCCTAGTAGAATATCTTTCAAGCACTCCCAGCTGCCAGCAAATCACCACAAATTTCATCAAAAAAGAATGTGAAAGATTCCAAGATTAACAAAAACATCATTTTCCACCTTTTTCATATTAGTGGGGAATGCCTATACATACAAATGAAATAATATCATCACAATTCTTTTTCTTCTTTTTTTATCGGCAATATCATCACAATTCATTGTATACAGTATATGAAAAGACAAGGTGGGAACATAACTTGTCTGCATAAGCAGAGTCAAAAGAGGTAATGAGCTAATAACTCAGGATGCTAATATTTTATGTAATTACAACGAATGAGAACAATTACAATAAGCCATATTGATTTAACAGATAACAAATGGACACCTTTCATCAGATCCTTGCTAGTAACATCCAACATCTGAAGTTTATTAAAATTCACCAAACACTCAGATTTTTCCTTACACCACTTTCGCACTGTGCAACAACATTTAATAAGCTTTGAGCACTCAGCCAGATCTCTTTAATCTTTCAGTGGAGGTGACCATTGGGCAATACTAATATGAAATCTGAATCAAAACCCATTAGACCAACATACCTCGTATGAGTGAGTCTGTTAGGTCATCTAAGCAACTACCTAGGGTATACAAATAATTACAGAAAAGGATGCATATCGAGAAGGAAATGATAAAAGTGCATCCTACCTGCAAGGACTTAAGAAACCAAGATGAAGGACAAGAATATTGTTTTGTCATCAAATAAGAAAGCATGGAGTCGAATAGTTAATTGTTTTGCATACAAATGACTCTCCTTGAAACCCACAATAGTGGGAGCCTCATGTTGTATAACACTACTCAATGTTCAAACCGAATATTTATTCGCAGTGGTGAGTGGCGGGTGCAACCGTAAGATTACTGCCTTGTAACATTGAGGTCACAAATAAATAATCATCTCAAATCACACAATTGTGGGAGGCTCATGCACTGGGCTGCCCTTTGGTCAAAGTATTACTATTCCCTCCATCCAAAAATGAGTCTTCACTTTCCAACTTTAGTGAAGATTAAAGATGAGTTAGTGTGCTCTTGTTGAAACAAACTCAAGTAGTTATAACTAACTTATCTCAGGGACATTGTTGCTAATTCATGTAGTATAAATTTCCCACAAAACCTGAGAGTTCTTAACTACTTCTACAGAGTTTTATAAGATAATAACCAACAGGCTGTAAGACTCGAAATAGTTTTATTTTATACAGTTGTAAGCCAGCTCTATAGCTAAGGAACTAATGTTATATTTATCATAAATACGTAGAATTTGTAGTAGGACTTGAGCCTCTGCTTTTAAAACGTAAAAACTTTTATAATATACCCTCCATTTTATATTACTTATAAGATTTATTACAAGGAAAAGTAATAAGCTAAAAAATAACTTCTAGAAATTTGTATAGGGCGAGTCTGGTACGTAGAAGATACCGGTACATATCATATATCTAAAATTTCTGTATTCATTATTACTTTATATAGGAAAGCACTTAAAACTTGATGTTACTTTAGTACTAAACTTACCAAAGCATATATGCATTGTTATTATATAGAGGGGAATTCATATATATTTATTCTAACCTCCAGTACACTATTCCCTCCGTCCCAACGCACTAACTAACTTCTCCTTAATTTTTTTTTCTCAAAATAGAAACAAGGACACTCATTTTGAGACGGATGGAGTATATAAAATATGCAGTGTGAAATTGGGTTTTATACAAGAACTTAATAGGATAACTGAAAAATGAAAGTAACTAAACTAGGCACCCAGTTTTAATATAACTCATTTTGGGATGGAGTATATAAAAT
>JAYMTK010003496.1:0-12215 GCA_036897405.1 Pelargonium myrrhifolium | reverse complement strand
CCCAAGTGAATTTGGGGGAGCGGAGCGACCTGTCCGAATCCATGATTTTAAATGAGATGTCACCACCTTATTAGTGCAGCTGATATAACGTTATATCAGTCAAATGATATACATTAAACCCTAAGAAATATATGTAATAATAGTATTAATAATGTTTTATAAGTAATTATTATAATGTTTAATAATAAATTGAAGAGTTTAGAATTTAGAATATATAAATTATTGTAATTATAATATTGTTTTAATACTAATTATCATAATGAATATTATTAAAATAATGTTATGAGTTAAGAGAAATAGGGATAACCAAAAGTCAGAGAGTTAAGTTCCTAGTGCTCTAGAATTGCTTCTTTGCACAAAACAGAGTGAGGTGTCATCACTTTAGCTTCTCTCACTAATTATTATATACATAGTATAGAATTTGCAAGGTTCAAAATTAACTTATTTACAAAATTAGAACCACCAATAAGATTTTACCAAATTTATGTTAAAATTAAAAGTAGCTTGTACTTAATCTACCCCTTATGCGAAAAGAGTGGGTGGAGTTTAAACTAATAAATCCCAAACGACAATAACATTCATTCCTTTCCATCCCACTTTGAAGATATGAAAATATTTGTGCATAACTTAAAGTTGAAGCTATCTCAAATCTGAAGCAACCATAATTTAATACTCAACTGTTTCAGACCACCTAACCTAACCCAACCCACGAGAAAATGTTAGTGTCTCCAACTCCAGCTAATTCGTTAAACTCATTTGCAGACAAATCTGACGCCGACCCATTTTACCCAATAGGGACTTCTTGTCGTAGAGTAGACTGTGTATCCACATAATCCAAAATCGGTTGAGTGAGTTTGTATAAAAATATCATTTTTTATTTTATAAAAATTTCTGGGTAAAGTTGTTGTTGTTTCTTCGTGAGTTGATGAAAGGAGCTTCACTTCACTGATGTCCCACTCTTCAGACTTATTCAATCTCAGGTTAGTTCTTTAACTATGGTGGTTTTTGCTTGCGTTGAACAGAAAATGTAATCTTTGAAGTGGGTTGTGCTCAGTTTTGATGGATTTTATGCTTTCTTCTGTCAATTAGTTTTGCAGTTTTGTTTTTATTTATACAGATAAATAGTGATTTCGGCTGTCGGTGGCTTTGTTTCTGCCACTGTTGTTGAACATCTCAGAATTGTCATCGTCATTACTCAGTCTGTAGACTTGGAGAATTCAAATCCCTATTCTATTTCTTAGAATTTGTTTTGGATCTTCTTGACCTGCTTGGGATTTATAGATGTTTCACTCACCATTCTTGTACTTTCTTTTGTTTTCATTTTTTGATGCCCAAAATATCTGCTTTCATGTTTTAGTTTAGTGTTGATGGCAATTATATTGTTTGGGTACTAGGAAAATTAGGCTTTAAATGACTCACTCAGTGTATACAATACAATGATGCCTTCTATTTTCTATCTTCAATGGGAAATACAAACGATTCAATCTCTCGGGTAGCTTTTACTTCTGGAAGTGTCTTCCTTGAGACAAACGGTGAACTTAGATCTAAATTCATGTCTTCCTTATCCTAAATCACAACTTTTTCTCATTTGAGCTTTCATCTTTTTGTTGCAGCTACCTTGAATGAGTTGTGATGGCGGAAAGGATCCTGAATTTTGCGCCATTGTTTCTCGTTCTAGCTTTTCTCCCCGCAATTTCAGCTCAGAATGTTCCTGGCACAACCGTTATTATCAATGGGAACACAAAAGTTGGTGAAACTGATGATAATTTCATATGTGCTACTATTGATTGGTGGCCTCATGATAAGTGTGACTATAATCAATGTCCATGGGGCTATTCATCCGTGACAAATCTGGTAAGACTCGAACAATTTTTGTTATACTTTCTACGCAAATAGATAAGAAGGAAATAAAATATTGATCAATGCTATATATGTGATATCGATTTACAGGACTTGTCGCATCCTTATCTTTCAAAGGCAGTACAAGGTTTGCATGTTCGGATCTCTAACTTGCATTATTTTGAATGAACTTCGTTTATGATTCAAATTCTGGTTTAACCAACATAATGTTATTCTCTCCATTGATTGCTTGGCAGCTTTCAAGAGCTTGAGGTTAAGAATTGGAGGTTCTTTGCAAGACCAAGTCTTGTATGATGTTGGAAATTTAAGGTCTCCATGCCATCCATTTAGAAAGATGAAAAATGGGTTGTTTGGATTTTCAAAGGGGTGTTTACATCTGAGCAGGTGGGATGAGCTAAACAACTTCTTCAGGGAGACAGGGTAAGATTAATTTGTAACCGGTTAGTTATTTACCGAGTGTGTTTTGGCAATAAATTGATAAGTTTTATATATGTTACCATTGCAGGGCCATTGTGACTTTTGGCTTGAATGCACTTTATGGGCGGCACCAGATCAAGAAGGGCTCTTGGGGTGGAGACTGGGACTCTACTAATGCTCGTAACTTTATCAGCTACACCGTTTCAAAGGGATACCAGATAGATTCATGGGAATATGGTTAGTAACTGTGAACTAAGGCCGTAGTTATTTCTACTATTGATTTTTGCATCTGCTGTACATTTTTTGTGATGTTGCAGGCAATGAGTTGAGTGGAAGTGGGATCGGCGCAAGTGTTGGTGTTCAACAATATGCGAAAGACATAATCAAACTAAAAGCTATTATCGAGGAGTTATACTCCTCGAAATCCCAGTTAAAACCTTCTCTTGTAGCGCCAGGGGGATTCTTTGATCAGGAGTGGTATAAGAAGCTTCTTCAGGTTTCAGGTTCGAATGTGGTTAATGTCATGACTCATCATATATACAACCTGGGTGCAGGCAAGTTTGGTACCTGTACAATGATTATTTTCTGCAAAACTTATGAGACAATATAAGTAGCTAGCTTATAGTTGTTCTTTTTCAGGTATTGATCCCAATCTTGTGCACAAGATATTGGATCCCCAGTACTTGAACAGGGTATCAAAAACTTTTGACACTCTGAAGCAAACAATTGAGACAAATGGTCCTTGGGCATCTGCTTGGGTTGGAGAATCTGGTGGAGCCTTTAACAGTGGCGGTCGTCATGTGTCCAACACATTTGTAAACAGCTTTTGGTAATGTTTGATTCCTTTCCCATTTTGTCGAATAAGAATCAGAAAGAAAGATGAGGTCTCGACTAAGCCGTCTGATTGTTTTTCGAATTTTAGGTACTTGGATCAGCTTGGAATGGCATCCAAGTATAATACCAAAGTGTATTGTCGCCAGACTTTGGTTGGAGGGAACTATGGTCTCCTCAATACAACAACACTTGTTCCCAACCCTGATTACTATAGGCAAGAGCGAGCTAGCATCTAAGTTATTAAAATCTAAGTTTCCTATGCACAGGATTCGATCGTCTAATCTTTACAATATAATTTGTTTTCCTTAACAGTGCACTTCTATGGCACCAGCTTATGGGAAAAGGTGTTCTTGATGTCACCAGCAATGCTTCGCCGTTCTTGCGCTCATACGCCCACTGTTCAAAAGGAAGAGTAAGGATGTAGCTAACATTTGCACATATATATGCACCCAGTAGCGGAGCCAGGATTTAGGATAGGGGTAGGCATATTAAAACAAAACCAAGCATATAACCTTTTCTCTCAACCTTGTGAGGGAATTTGGCATAGGCAACTGCCTACTACAGCCCAATTCTAGCTCCGCCACTATATGCACCTCATTTTCTTTGCAACTACATTTGCCTGATATATGTGTATCCTATGTTGTTGTTGTTGTTGCAGTCAGGTGTGAGTCTACTACTTATCAACTTAAGCAACCAGAGTGATTTCACTATCAGAGTTGAGAACAGTATGAGCCTGGGGTTGAATAAAGCGAAAAGCGTTGAGCTCAAAGGGTCTTTAACGCGCGGACTTAAGAAGACAGTTGGGTGGATAGGAAGCAAAGCAAGCGAGGGAGGATTATTGAGAGAGGAGTACCATCTGACACCGAAAGACGGGTACCTTAGAAGCCAAGTTATGCTTCTGAATGGATCTCCGTTGCAGGTTGCAGCTGACGGAGACATACCAAGCTTGAATCCTATCCATCGCGACGCTACATCTCCGGTGTCTGTTGCTCCTTTGTCCATGGCATTCATAGTATTTCCAAACTTGGATGCTCCAGGTTGTGTATAAATATTGATGCATCATATATTTTGTGTCTATACTTGTGTTTGTGCCATAAATAAATACATTATAGCTGTGGAACTGCAGTTTGTTATATGAAGCACGTGTTAATATTATTTATAGTTGGACGAAACTTTTTTTGTTAGAATGCTACAAGTTTTCTTAGTTTTTTTTTTTTTATCAGCGATGAGTACTTTCTTTAATAAACCCCGAGACGGGAAAAAAGTACAAAACAAAACCCGGGACAAGACCGGAAAAAAACAAAAGGAAAGACAAGACCAAAGCAAAAGAGCAACCCCAAAACCAGTGAACATGAAAAAAAAAAACAATCCCAGAAAGCCAACTCTAACTATCAATAGAAAGAGGGTGCAGTAGAGGATCACTTCGCCAACCTTCAAGACTCACTGAGTCCGTGTCAAGTCCGGCAGCAACAAGTACGGAATAACTGAAACTTTGAACTTTAAGAACCGTCTCCTCAACCGAAGGAAAGTTTCCATTAAAAATCAAGTCGTTGCGAGCCACCCAAACGAACCAAAGAACCATCGAGCAAATGGAGGAACACCATTTGCGCAGCCGGCTTGCGCAACAAATAAGGGAAGGCCAGCCGGATAGGAGAGCGTAGCAATCACGGGGCACGACCCATGCTACTGACCACCACCGGAGGATGCAACCCCAAACTTTCCACGACCAGAAGCAATGTACTAACAAGTGAGAACAATCTTCATTACTATCATCACACAGCAAGCACACGATGGAGGAATTTGCAGGAAGCAAGCCGCGCCGGTTTAAGAAAACGGAAGTCCGGACACTGTTGATTGCCGCCAACCATGAGAAACTCTGCATCTTCGGAGGGGTCAAACTATTCCAAATAAGCTTGGAGCAAGCAAAACGGATGTGAGGAGACCGCATGTACAGAACATCATAGGCTTACCGGGTAGAGAACGTCCCGGTATTCGATCCCGAGAACATCATGGCTTCTTTTGGTAAGCAGGGAGTCTCCAAGTTGTGGTTTCACCCGCACTTTTGTAATCAACTTTCACGATATATATATAAACCGCTATCTCTTACTCAAAAAAAATAAATAAATAAATAAACAAATAAACATAATTATAAAAATGAGAGGTCGATGGAGGGTCACCTTCCAATAATTCAATTACAGAAACAATATGAAAGAGATGATTACTGCACACAAAAGGAAAAGTTGTATCTTCCAAAACAGAATTCTACCTGAAACTTCTCCAATGTTTTGAAGTCAGGTTCTCCAAATTATCCAAATTACAGAGAGTCTTGACAGATTTCCAATAAAGTCCAACACTTAATTCTAATATGCACAGAACACTTGAATCACATGGTAAATACTATGTATAATGCAATGCAGGACACCACCACAAACACCAGAGACAGACTATCTATACACCCAAATGTTGGGACTTCATAGACTATAAAAAAGAATCATATGTTGATTCTATCATGTTGACTTTATACAGTTTTATTCCTACATGGTTGCTCGAAACCGATTCCAGCAACCATCAATCCATCACTGCTCAGCACTCTTCTTGAGCACCCGCAGTACGTTTAGTAGTGTTTAGATACACTGAGGGTAAAAAGGAAGAATAATCCGACCCTTCCACATTCCTTCTCCACGATCTGGAGCGACTCGGACATCTGACTTCTCTGGTGAACATCACTATGTATGACCTGCATGGTTTAAAATATGATAAATATCAATCACATGGTCAAACAAAGATCCCACTCAGATTATACATCAAAACGGTCTCTATTTGTTTCTCCTTTATCACACAAATATACAGAGTGAATCCCGAACTCGTCATTCAGCATGTTAAATGATAAAAAATAAAATGTACCTCTAGAACGCAAAATGGATGAATTGCAAGGCTAGATCCGAAGCCCGCCACTCAAGTAGCAGTTCCCCTGCTCTTAGTCCTGCTGCAATCTAAGGAATACCTGTAAACGACATTTTCAAACATTAGACCAACACAAGTACATACAACTCTACACTTGGACCCACATTAGTCACTTACCTTGATCAGTACCTCACCCAACTGTTTGGTCAGAACCGCTACCTTGCATATACTGAGGAGATGGAGCAGGAACTATAAACTGTGCTTGTCCTGGAACGGGTGCAGCTATACCTGATAAGCCAAATCAGTTGAAAAGAGGACCTTCACAGTATGAACTTTATTCTCTATACACACATAAAAAGACTACAATGCTTATCACTTGAGATGCTATTGCCCTCCGGTAAGTTCCATTGCAACAGAGATCAGCTTATAACAGTCACTTAAACTCATTAAACAACTCCTAGATCGAGAGGCGTGCAATGAACTTTGATCATGAAAAATGAAAGTAATGATGGGATATATATATTCAGGTGCAGACATCAATAATATGAAGTTCTGTGAAAAGCAGGAAATTTACCAGCAGGATATGGCGCTTGAATAGTGGGGATAGGTGAAGTTGTCACTGAATTGACATTAGGGCCAAACTGCAAAAGCTGATGACCTGGCATTGCATACCCCTGCATCGCTGCATAATTATGACCGCCAGGAATAGTCTGACCCAACTGTCCATACGAGTAAATTGTTGGATTAACCGTCCCTGGAGCTCCGTATACAGGAAGGTACTGATAAGGATTGTAAACACCCTACCAAAAGAACAACATACATTGGAAGCGTGTCACATTTGGGAGAACTAACAATGCAATACAACATTTTCAAACCATAATAAAAAAGATATTCTAATTTTGTAGCTATTTGAAGTGATATTCACCTGAGGGTATACATATTCAGGTCCATATGCTGCTGTGTACCTGCAAAGGATAAAAGCAACATTAAAATTTTGTGAAAATCAACACTGAAAAAAGACAGGGACATAGATACCTCAATTAACACGACCACCCCAATAGTACCCCCAGCTTTTTCCCTCAGCTGTGGGTACGATCTGTGATAGTGCATTGAGATGAAAAATTCTAGACTTCCATTAAATTGGAACCCAGGTTTGCCATGTAATCTAAAACCTAATATCCTCCTATACTGTCAGTTAGTGGTATCATGCCATGTCTATCTGATTAATCATTATAATTATGGCGTACCAATCGATTCAAATTTACAACAAAACTCATCCTCTTAATCAATATCATTCATAATTCCTGCTTGTTTGAAACATTTATCTAGGGAACATATGTACACCAACTACACTTTCTGTGTTCCTGCAATTACCAAGCATTAGCACACCATGACACATCACTTTACTTCTGACAAAATCAACCCTGAATTACAATAGGGAACTGACTGAAGGTCCCCTGAGAAATCACTAGCTCTTAGGATGATGTATGTTGCCATTTTAACATGCGAGAATAGCCCCGCCTTAAAAAGTCAAAAAAACAGGAAAGTAGTTGCAGAGGTATGCAATTAAGTAAACCTTGGTGGTTACCAATATACATATTTACATCTGAGAACAAACTACAACAACCAAGCCATTTCCTGAACAAAGTTAGGGTATCTAAGATCCAACATTCCAACTGATGGCAAAACTCATGAAGCATATATAACATGAAGGTGGAAACACAAGGCTACTCTTTACTTGAGCCAAAGCCATAATCTATTGCATGTGGACGCTATGAATTTAGAATAATAAAAATATAATTGAAATTACATGCGGATAAAGGAACTGTATAAAATTTAAATTTCACTTCAGCTACACACCTCATAAATCTAGCCATAAAATAAGATGTAAAATTTTCCACAACAAAGGCGTTGAGAATATTTACTTATCCCACTTAACTTTCTTTAGTTCCAAGCATAGAATAAAAATTAGCAAATATAAGGTCATGACAAATGGCAATGTGAAAGATAGCCAGGCCCCAGGAAAAGAGCCAAGACAGGAAGCTTCAAGTTTGAAATGTATTAGCCACTTGATGATTAATATCAAGATATAACTAGGTCTACGATACTATCACATTCTGAGATTGGATATGATATTTGGAAGCCAACAAATATTACTGTTTAGTATATCGATTATCTCATTCCAAATGCCTAACTCACCCATAAGGAGGATACACCAATCCTTGTTGATAGCCATAAGAAAGTGGTTGCTGGTAACCAAAACTACCAACATAAGCCCCCCGAGGAGTTGGCACATTTCCAATGAACTGGGAAGCTGGCCTCAAGCGTCCTACAAACGAAAAATAGAGTGATTTAGAGGCATAAAAGAGCTCAAGGAAATAGCAATAGAGGCAATTCAATTTTATCTAAACCTACTTTTATTCGTCTGAAGCATGAAGGTACAGTTGGGAAATGATGCAAGCAGAAGGGTAATCTACTAATATGGACAGAGATAAGAAGCTTAAACAAGCAATGTGTCTAAGAATTATAATCTTATCAAACATACCTCTAACAGAGCTTACTCTTATAAGCTGATGGAATTACTGTAAGCCACATCAAATGCTTACTCACAATTCCAAAAGATGACAATGCATTTAACAAATTTTTAATACAGACAACAAACAATGAGACCATGGACTCAAATAAAATCACTTCCAACAGCAAAGTAAAAAAGAGCATATCAGTGAAATGACCATTGGACATTTAGGATATTGAAGATGAAATACAATGTACCATAAGGCATAGGTGGCCGAGGTCGCCCAAGTGAAGCCAAATTACAATTTGCCCGCCTACCATCAATAATTGGAGTTGGATCAGCACAGGCTCTCCTAGCAGCTTCAGGGTCCCGGAAAGTCACCTACACCTCCATACAAATACCAATAAAAACCAAGTCATTCAATAGTCTGAAACACACCTTATCCCATACATTGCCAAATGACTAATGTAACCAAGGTATTATCCTTTTCCATTGAACAAGTACTAACCAAAACGCGGACAGGTAATAACTAAAAGTTAAAATCACAATCCTTTTTTCAGACTAGACATCCCCCATCAACCCTATTATCATCCAAGAGTAAAGAAGCACATCTTTATTTTTAGCTGGACCTCTCCGATCATACCCATGATCATATAAAATTATGTACATATCTTAGACCCCAAGTGTCCATAACCTTGAAGACTCCAAAATTGAAAACCCAGAAGCTAAAAAAACAATAAATACTCACAAAACCATAGCCTTTGGATCGGCCGGTGTTCTTATCAGTGATGACGACAGCCTCCAGAATATCCCCGAACTGCTCGAAGTGGCGGGGCATGGTGTTGCTCTGCGTCTCCCAAGCCAGCCCCCCAACAAAGACCTTGGTGTAGGTGGTGTCGCCGAAAGGAGAGTTCAAGTAATGAAACGCAGAACCCGAACTCGACCCTGGAATCGACTGATGCGCCATCGCAACGGTAAAAAAAAAAAAACGAAAAAAACGAAAAAGAGGAAGATTCTTCGAAAAGACGATCAAAATTAGACACGAAATCAAGTGATGCTAAAGTCGACCCAAAAGAAACAAAGACACATACTAGCCTACAAAACCCTAGAAAAACCCAACAAAATGAAATTATGCATAGAGAGCGCGAATCCAGGGAATTGGGGAGAATCAAAGAGGCGGGGTTTGGTAAGAGAGATCAAAGAAGGGTAGATCGGAGTGAAGAAGGCGGAGAATCATGACATAGAACAAAAGGAGTAAAAAAAGGCATAAAAATTGAAACTTTGGAAGAGGGATGGGCCAAGAAATGGCAAGGTCGGTGGTGGGGATAGGGAAGAGAGCACGAAAAGCAAGACAGAGAGGGTGGAAGGATAACAAAGCTAGTACTAGACCTCCACTCCAGCTGGATAGTAAAGTACAGTACTAGGGGCAGTAGGAGAGAAATCGAAAAGATGGGTGATTTTGGTCAGCTTCTGATATTTTCATGGCATGTGAATTAGCAGAGGAAGGTGATGATGATGATGATGATGATGGTGGTGGCGAGTGAAGAAGAGAACTCATGATTTACAGAAAATATAAAAATGGAGGAAGAAAAGTAGTAGACCCTTCTGTTGTGCTGTGTTTCGAGAGTTCACAAAACAAAGCGAGAGACAGGTTGGGAGAGAGAGAGAGAGTCTAATGGGTCTGCTTAGGTGGGTCCCGTTCCACGTCCCCTTCTTTTCTTTCTCTCTCTATCTATTTATTATTGTACGTAACAGTGTTTGTTATTGAGAGATTTGTATTTGTTTAGGTGGTAATTTCCAGAAGGTGAGGAAATTACAGGGGATTTAGATAACATAGTAAAGTACAAAACAAAAATGAATCAGCGTACACCTGGATGCCAACACGCTGTTAACGCGGCGGATACATGTGTCCCTCTAGCCTTGCCTAGGTTTCGACAACTCGAACTGTACGTAGAACGGTTCTACAACCAATACTAGACTGTCAACTGTCAATTCAGGGTTCAATAAGAGGTGGCATTTATCGGTTTCGGGTTGAGTTTGTTTGATTTCGGCTTCCAAATCCAACTTTAAAAAAGTTCGATTGAATTTATCTAATTCATTCCGACCAGTTGAACAATCAAAACGAATTTTAAACGTACATGAGTTGGGGTCGAAATTATGGACACTATTGTTCATGTTGTTAGAGGTTGTTTGGAAACACTACTAAGAAAAGGGTCTGACTTAATCAATAATTTTGTTTTTTTACTGGATAATGCATAATATTTAACGAACAAAAATGACAATGTTTAGGTTATTGTCAATAACTATGTTACATCTCATGAAAATGTAACTATCGTTTAAGTTGTGACAAAGTTATACAAAATTAAAAAAGAATTATATGTAAATGTGTGACTGTCATCTAAACAACGAGTTATTTTCCTGAAATAAAATTTGTAAAATCACATATATAAACAAAAAAATTGATCATAACAATGGATAAGTTGAATTTAGCCACTTTATTATATTTCTTCCGCATCAAAATGAGAGTATCCTTAAACAATAAGCACATGATCACGAGGATACAAATATAAATATATCACACTAACTAATATATATTTAATTTTTATCAAAATTAAATAAAGACCCTCATTTTAAAACAGATAGAGTATTATTTTCTAGTTATTCGAGAAACTAATAATCTAGTAGGAAATATTAGTGTAAATTGTAGATCAAAAACTATTAGTTACCCATTAATTAATTTAATAATTGTTAAGATATACTACTAGATACTTATTAGTGTTTATTCAGTTTGGTTTAGTAGGTAGAATTGGGGTCAAATGGTGGGTCTTATTAATTCATATAATCTCATGGTGTGTATTATATGACCCAACCACTAAAATACAGTGAAGTGAAGACAATGATACCATTATTGGAATAGAGCAATGCTGTATTGTAGCTAAGCTAGCAACTTACATGCACTGTCCCCATTCCATATTATTCGGTCAATTATTATTTTTATAATTTTATTACCTAAATTTTCAATAACCATCCATCAATTCGGTCCTTTGAGCAATTAAATGATCAACCACGCATTGCGAGCTAATCACCCATCTCTTCACACCTAAACTTGGATTACAATTTAGGAACCTTTTCTTGGACAATCCAATAATTATTATTCTAAACCAAAATCAAATTCTAAAGTGTTGACATGTGTAGTGATTTGTGTGGTGGGTGGCTATAATAATTTGGATTTAAACTTGATTATTTTTTTTAAACGTTTTTTTTTTCTTTCTAACTTGCAGATTTTGAGGTAGACAATTGTTTGGCAATTATATTTGGATTTTCCTACTAATGGCAGTGTTTTAAAGTAATTGTGTTTTGGAGTCAAACCCACAATCATACTATGTGACAATTGCATGTAATAGGAAAACAGTCCTTTTTTATGTATATTTTGTGGACAACAACTTTTGTATTTTCAAATTCAAATCATCAACCGAGAATATGTGTTTTTGAAAGGAATAAACATATAAACCAAATAAAAATTACTAATGCAAACTCATGGATGGTAGTTAGACATACTAATGTAAGGAACTAAAATATAAATCTATATATATGGGTTAAAGTTGGTGAGGAAACATTACACGTTGCCACCTCATCAACTTTAACAATTTGAAGCATTCTCCTTACTTCTAGCTAAAGTGTCCTT
>JAYMTK010003495.1:0-12215 GCA_036897405.1 Pelargonium myrrhifolium | reverse complement strand
ATATATATAAAGATGGAATATTTATTAATTTATAATATTTGGGGAGGTCGGTGGTCGGTGGATAGATACCGTTAGGAATTGACTTTCCCTCCACGCAATAACGATTGGGCTTTGGGGGTGTTTTTGTCATTGTCGTGTTACATATTGAAGGGCATAGTTGGCATTTTAAAAAAATTGTGCATGGGCCCACGTTTATGAAAGATCTACCATTATCTTAACCTCCACGGTTGTTAAAATTGGTTTCTACAAATGATTAGTGAAGTTCGGAGCTGGCTCTTCGAGTTTTGAGAAGGGTTTGTGTCCAATGGCGAAGTCAGGAGTGGATTGTAGTAGGCATGTGTCCACCCTATTCTCCCTAAAATTTCTGGGCTAGGGTTAGTTGCTTTCAATTTCTTACACTCAAATTTAGATAGGCTTATTCAATCTCTCCTAAAATACTTTAACCAACGTTAGTTGTTCAACAATTTAGTCTCAATCTAAAAATTGTGCCCACGTTCAGCTTCAAGTCTGACCCCGCCATTGTTTGTGTCGAAATGATTTTATCTGAATTCAAACTTTAGGAAGTACAAAGTTGTATGCATTACGGGTTTTATGGAACAGGTCGATTCAAAAAATAGATTTGAAGATTTTATATGATGAATATGTGATCGTGTGAGTGTGTTATAAACCAAACTTATATGATGAATATGTGATTGTGAGAGTGTGTTATAAACCAAACTTATATGATGAATATGTGATTGTGAGAGTGAGTTATAAACCAAACTTTTGTTCTCGCGATTTGAGTCTGGAGTATCAGTTCAAAGTACTCAATAAAGTAATGTTTGATATGTTATCGATGAAAAAATATGTTCATGGAAGGTTTGAAATGAATAGAATGAAGTGAGAGGGTACATCCTCCTTTCGCACAAACTCATCCACTGTTATTTTAAACATCATTGTTGATTTCTTTTGTCGTGAACAATCCCAACTCGTGACAAATTTTGTTACTAAATCCACTTGTCATCTATAGTTGATATTACCCTAAGTACAATTTGTTATTGTTAATTTTTATGGTACTCCAATTTCCTAAAATCAAACTCTTTAACAACACATCTTCCAGATTTTTGAATCGAAGAGCAAGATGATAGACAAAGTGTCGGATTCTATATTAACTTTCCTCCAAGCTCAATTAAGTCTTCTGAGAGCTTCTCTAATTACAAATGTCTCGACTTTTGAAAACAACTAAAAGCACTTATTAGTTGTTTGTATCGATACATAAATGTTAGAAACAATTTCTAAAGATAACCACGAATTTTATTTATTTCCTTTTGACTTTGAGATTTTATTTTTTCAATGAATAATTGAATTTTGAATTCTTGTTGTTGCTTGGTATCCCCAATTTACATTTTGCTACTATAAGCTAGCAAATTTTGGTCATTATTTTTTATGGAAATAGGTACAAAACATTAAATATACAATAGGTAGATACAGCATAAAACAATGATGATGGGGACTTTTTGTTTTTTGGCTCAATAATATTAGCTGTGAAGCTATGAGCTCTACTTTTTTTTTTTTTTCCATAGATGAATTCTTCAAATCCTATGTTATTTGTTTTATTTTTTGGACACCATGACTTTTAGTTGTGGAGTTGTTGCCCTAATTCTCATGCTATACAACTAAACATTTGTTTACATGTTTAAAATAAGTTTAAATAATACTTCAAAATTATTATATTCATAAGTCTCAAAATCATACATTATTGATATATAAATAGGGTAAAATGTATATCAGTTGACTGATATAACTTTATATCAGTCAACTGATATACATTAAACCCATATAAATATTATTTTACATTTTGTTAAATATTTATGACTCTTATCTTTACACACATATTTTTAAAAAATCGTGGAGACATGAATAACATGTTATAATAAAATCACGTGAAATGTAAACAAGTAAAATAAATTAATTTGATCACTGATTTTTTTTATTTGCACTTACACAATTACAAATTATTGAGATATATATTTGTTATATTTAATCAAATATATATCATGCTTTTATAGCTAGGTTGATTTGATTAAATTAATTAAAAATTTGCTCAACTTTTGTTTATATTTTTGCTGATAAATTAACACACTTAAGGTGACATAGAGTGAAGAAGCTAATGTCCAAACAAAATAATAACAATATTATATATCAATAATCAAGAAATAGTGTACTCATATGTGCAAATCATTCACAACCAATTTGTTGACTAAAGAGTCTAATAAAGTCGTAATTTTGTCCCATCTTAGATAATAAAAGATTCTGAATGCAATGAACTCTTTAGTTTTGTCCAACCAACCAAATTAGTGAAGAGGGAAAAGCAAAAGAATTGCACAAATTTCAATCTAGGAACCATATTACAAGTTCCGAACTCTTATTTAATCCAAACCTCCCATTTTCTTATTATATAACCTTTTTATTTTTCATAAGTTGAACCAATTATAAAAAAATCGACAAGAGTGTAAAGAAACTCCATCCTCAAAAGGGACGACCAAAAAGCTACATGAAAAACGAGTTTCATATGAATCTAATGGCTCTGGACTGCAAAAGATGACCCCAGAGGTTTAGGAATGGACCGAGGAACTCCACTCCGGATTAGGTTTTAGGACGAGAAAGTCAAGGTAAGATCACCCAAAGCAAACACACTTAAATGAGTAGTGCATGATTGCCCAAGGCAAGGTTGCATAAAACAAAGATGGTGCTGACACTAAAGATGCCACGAGTGAGTGGGACTGGATGATAGGGAGATCAGATGAGGCATTGAAGCGTTGCGAGCGTTTCTTAGATTAAAAATCTTGAATGCATGTGGCCTCCTAATTATTCATGCTCTTATTATTTTCAGATATCCAAGAATAATGTTAGTGCAACACTCGTGCTTATGGCTCCAGAGAATTCAGTAACCCTGTATTGTACGCTCGTGCATTAAGAAATCTAGAAGCCAAAGCACAACATCGTGCTCATACCCTAAGGATCGTAATGCTTCGTGTGCCTGAAAAGGTGTTAAGCCCACATGCTTCATGCATCCAAGGGTTTTCGCCTATAGGGAGTTTGCATTTTGAGGTACAAGAAATTTGTTCAAGTTGACGTCAAGTGTCCAAAAGAACTTGAACATGCCTCTTCACTCGAGTTAGTAGGACACCCACTGAGTAGTAGCTCGAGTAACCCTCCACAGGACCACCACGTAAGCTTGTGAGATAAGTGGGTCTCACGAATATAGTCGAGGAAGAGTTCCCACGGCTAGAAGAATATTCATGAAAATCACTTCGGGCCCATCTCCACTAACCCATTACCCGTCGTCACATCGTCAATCATATTAATTTGTTAGCATAAATATCATCTCCTTAGTAAAATGAGGTTCTATTCTTCACATTTTTTATCCCTCAAGTTCTCTCTAAATCAATAGTGTTTAAAATTTAAAAAAAAAATTCTCATTATCACACTGAAATTCCACTTCACTCAACGACATGTTCTTTCTTACACGACTCAAGATCCAAAACCTCGAAATGAAGACTCAAGAACCGAAACTCGACCTTAGAACATAATCAACCCGGCCCTTATCATAACACATGAACAAGAAAACAAAACCGGTGAATAAGCAGAGTCAACTTTGCGAAAATCAATATCGATCGTTCATATGATATTTCACTAATCACATGCTGGGTTTAATAAACTAACCTTGAAAAACATTACCCAACATATTCGATTTCGTCCGACACAACAAGATCACTGCAATCAATCCTGGTTTGGAAAAAATGGCACAACTTAAGTGAATAGTAAATTTCGTATTACACCCGTGAAAAAGAGTG
This sequence comes from Pelargonium myrrhifolium, assembly GCA_036897405.1. Taxonomy (NCBI): domain Eukaryota; kingdom Viridiplantae; phylum Streptophyta; class Magnoliopsida; order Geraniales; family Geraniaceae; genus Pelargonium; species Pelargonium myrrhifolium. The sequence goes on along the minus strand of JAYMTK010003495.1, from coordinate 8,379 downwards.
GACTGATTTATAATTTTTTATATATATTTATATCATTAATTTATCTATAAATTTGTCCGATTTAGTAATTTAATATACTAATTAAGATTATATAATGTCTTACTCGTTGACAAACTATTTTGCACTTAAAAAAAGAGAGAGGGTAATTTCACACGATCATTCATGTACTTTACACGTTTTGCACATGTATACTCTAAACTTCTTTTTCAACTTTTGATTAGCTTGTACTATGCCCTTTTTTTGACGGAGGAGCCTCTCCGTCATAGAATATTCTATATTTTAACAGAATATTCCATTTTTGATCATGTATCATGCACATGACCTAAAATCAACCAAAATCAACAAACTCGAGCACGAGTTTGTTGATTTTGGGTTTGATTTTTGTTGATTTTAGGTTATGTGTATGACACATGATAAAAAATAAAATATTCCATTAAAAATGGAATGTTCAGTGATGGAGAGACCCTTTCGTCAAAAAATGGTATAATACAGGGTAACCGAAAGTTAAAAAAATAAATTAAGGTATACATATAAAATACAGAATGATCATGTGTAATTACTCCTAAAAAGTTTGTAAATATGTTTTTCGAGAAACACGTTACTCTATAATTAATTTGAAGTAACTTAAGAGATAAAAAAGAAATGAATGTGCAATCAGGTGAGCTCAGTGTAAGCTGCAAGTAGTACTAAATGTACTATCTGTGAATCAAATTATTAATAGTTGTTGTCTTTTCTATTACAATATTATTGATCTTGCTTTTAATGTCAACGTCCAAAATTCCAAGTGAAAAACAAAGTGATTTTTTACCTTTCTCTTTTTTCACAAAATGTAGCCCTACCTACTTTTCGTTGTATGGCTTTAGACCGAGAAATCTGGAAAGAACGGAACAACTCTATTTTCAGGTCTTTAGGTTTTGTTCAGAAGAACGTAATTAGAGAAGCTTCTAAAAGAGTTTAGGAATTCCGAACTACTCAATTGGAGTCATCTCGATTAGAAAAATATGAATCAAGCTCCAGCAGAAATCCCAAAATTACTAGTTAGAGATTGGAATTGAAAGATATTCAAAGAAATTTCATGTTCATCTTTCTATGTGATGGAACCTACAAATTTTCTAGAGTTGGTATAGGATGGGAGATCCAGAATAATGAAGGGCACCCTCTAGCCCGTTTTTTGTTCCCCCTTCGAAAGTCGATATTGCTCTTAAAGGTGTGATTGAGGATTTACGTAACAATATAAATGATGCTTGTATTTGTACTGATTTCTTAACCATCTAAAGAAAAACCGAGTCGCATGACGACGACAATACTAATAGCATGAGAGATTTTGGAGTTGCCACAACAGACATAACTACATCCTTTTTGAAAATTTACTGCGTATAAAATTTTTGTATGTAAATAAAAAGTTGGTAGATCCCGCTCATATTTTGGTCATAGGCAAAAAAAACATAGTTACGTAATAATCTAATTTTTGCTCTCATTGCTTAATATATTTATGCTTCGGAATTAATAAAAAAATGTAGCCCTAACTAAGTAAATGTCATCTACTAGTATTTGAAAATTTAAGGCTTTGTTTGGCTGTTTACATCAAATATGTATAGAGGTAAAATGTATATAAAGAATAAATATTTTGTTTGTTTAACCGTCTAAAAGAAGGTTCAAAAAGAATTTTGAAAATTTAAATTGACTGATAAAATTGTCTGAAATTAAGAGTATCATTTCACTTTATTTTGAACATAAACTATATTCTTCCGGGACAAGAGAAATAGAGGTGACAAAAAGTAGGGTCGGATTGGTTTCATGTTGAAAACATCCTAACCCTAACCTTAACCCGACCTTATAGAGGTCTTCAGGTAGGTCGAGTTAGGATCAACCAACGGGTTTTAAGCATAAAATAGCGGGCATACCCGACTCGATCCGAAAATTCCATACTACTACCACCTAACCCGAATCCGGTATTTTTAGAATTGGGTTGCAGGTACCCACGAATACGGGTCCATTTTGCCGACTCTAAAGAGGAGTTATTTAGTGAATTCATTCTCTTTTTATAATCACACAACAACAGTTGATGATACATAGAGTCTAAAATTATAGTTGTGCCCACAATAACCAAATAAAGATGAAGAAGTTAAAAGTATACAAAAATAGTTGTGCCAATTACTAACTTATTGAAACTAAACTCTGCTGAAGTTGTTGACCGGAAAAGCAGACATTGAAATTAATGTTCAAATTTACACGCCAAGCTTATTACATAAATAAACACATTAAAAGAACCTGACCTGATTCACCTATAAAAGTAAGTACTAAATTGGGCTGTACACACATTTTTGTCGAACATGATGTCATGTAATCTGACTTCAAGCTCTATATATACGTAACATTTGGGTCAACCAATAATAAATTATGCATCATCCAATTATGAATTCAGTGTTTCCAGCACATGCCAAATATGACTTCCAAACTTACATAGACATAAAGTTACGTGTTCGTGTTGGAAAATATAACACGTTTAGAGATTGTGTCGTGTTTCTGTTGAATCTCTAAAACGCATACTTAATTGTATGATTAAATAGTCATGTTGTGACCAATATACTTAAGAGCATAGTAGTAAATTAATCATAAAAATGTATCAAACGTGTTAGTTTTATCATGTCAATCGCCTACACTACTCATAGTCACCGTGTTAAATATATCATGTTCGTGGTAGAAAATCCAGCGTGCTAAGTAATTGCATTGTATTTGTGTCGCGTCTCCAAAACACAGGACTCAAGGGTATAATAAATCGTGTCGAGTTTGCACTACTCATAGTCATCGTGTTAAACATATCATGTTTGTTGTAGAGAATCCAACATGTTATATAATTGCATTGTATTTTTGCCGTGTCTCCAAAACACACGACTCAAGGGTATAATAGTAAATTATCATGTTCATGTTAGTTGTGTCATGACGTATCAATACGACTCATTTACCATTGTCAAACGTGTCGTGTTTTGTGTTCGTAAACGCGTCATGTTCAACTGTTCAACACAAACACAATTACTAAACGTGTCGTGTTGCAACACAGTCAATTGCTAGCTCTAAATGTGAGCATCTTTCATATCAGACAATGTCATGAAATAAATATTGACATGCTTTCAACAATATTGAAATTTGGAGCTCTAAATTATTGAACACCTAAATTAAAACAGTCAAATTTAGGTGGGTCAATTTAATGGTATAGAGATTTACTTTATTATTTTGTCAATGCATTGCATATGGACATGAACTTCAGTGTTGTTGACAACTACTCTCATATTTGCATGTTTGATTCACTAGAAAACCATTTAGTCAATTTCTCACTGAATAGTAGGAAAATAATGTCACATTGAAAAATCATGCAACTAACTTTTGCCAATCAAATAAAGGCAATAAATGTTTCAATTACGTAATGTTTAATCATATATAGTTCTATATTGAATAACACGACCACGAAAAAATGCCAATATTTCTCTTTCTCCCTCTACCGCTTCTTATTTTAAATTCTAGACTCCCTCGTTTCCGAAGAGCTTACCTTGAATGTATGTCGATGGCTCTAACCATTGCATTGTTCCCTTTGCAAAGGCAATGTCTCATTTTGCTTCTTCGTTTCTCGCAGTTACTTTGGCTTCCTACGGTTTCCCATCCGTGACTTGGCAAATCTGAATATCTTGTTAAGCAAAACATTTGAAAGTAGGAGAAAAGGGTAAAAGAACAAACAAATGCAGCTAAAAGAGGAGAAAAATTGAGATGGCGATAAGAGGATACTCCAATCGCATTCCCTCTCCTGGTGGTGATGAGTAAAGAAGCGCGCCTTGTAACTGATTCAAGGCTCCAGTTGAACATGCTGTATCCTGAAAAATATAATTGTACAGATCGGTTAGGACAAATTAATTATTCAGTATTTTCTTTCTTCAGAGAAGCACGGTTAATTATACTCGTGACGATGAAGACGTTACATATTTTTTTTTTTTTGGGGGGGGGGGGGGGCCCGGATTTCGGTCCGAAAACACATAATGCACTCGTGTTTCATAACCAAACAAATGCTGCACTCGAATTTTCATTTTTTTTGTAAATTGTTATCAGTAATAACTGAAATTGTTAAATGACTAAACTACCCCATTACAAGATGAAAACTTAACGTAACAATTTTTTTATAACATGAGTCTCAGATGTTCAGTTATGGAACATAGGTGTTTGGGGATATTTGTAGTTTTGTACCCCATGTGTAATTATCCCTATATAAATATATTTTCAGTATTTCTCTCTTTGCAATCTCCAAGAAAATATCCACACAAGATCAACTGTCTTTCACTTGTTAAGTAAGAGGACTGCAATACCCAGGCAAAGCATTTTACAAATGTGTTTGAAAACAAAGGGAGATTTATAAATCTGGCAGTTATAAAGAGAGAAGACTTCACACCAGCACAGGCATACAAGTAATTTTACCCAATCAAGAAACTGTTGATGAAATAAGTATATCCAGTAAAAGACAGCAGGTGTGTACCTGGAAATCAACAAAAGCAACGGGAGGACCATATGTGCTTTGCATTTTCAACTTCAAAAACCCAGGGCATCTGATAGAAAGAGCAAAGCACCAACAAATTAAATTCGAGGGCTATGACAGACCAAAATGGCACATAAAAAAAGGAGATTCCAAACCTGGAAAACACTGGAATTAGCTCCTTGTCTGTTCATGTTGGGCAAAGAGAAGCCACAAAAAGTGTTGGGCATGGCGTACCATTTTGTGGCATGTGATGTGCAGAAGAATGGTTCTGCTTTTTGAGGAAGATAGCCAGAATAAGATTGGAGTAATGTATTCATAAATACATTATCAAATCATTAATCTAAGGAGTATGTGGTAAATGGTAATTGAGAAGAATGGGCCTCAAAAATAATATATAGGAAAAGATTCCTATGAATCATGCAAATATAAGCCACTTAATAGCATTGTGAAACAACTTTATGGATGATTCAACAACAATATAGATGACAGTTTACATTTTTTTTCTTTTCTACTACACGACTAAGATGCTTTTATCTAACTTCAAGTTGAGCGAAATTCCCATGATCTCAATTGATTTCCCTCAATCATGTTTCTTTCTGTAAACCTTATAATTAATGTGTTTCAAATACTTTAATGATTGTTACATGTTAGAGCTAGGGAATAACAGAGATTATTTTAAACAATTTATATGAACTGAAATTGAAGATGTGCTATGATGATCTTACAAATTTTGCAGCTGCTGGCTCAATATTAGCTCTATCATCAAAGTTTCCATAACTGGATGAGGAAAAAGGGTATAATTAGACCAAGCTATGCACATAAATTAGTGATAACTTCAAAAAGGTTGATACTATATTCCAACATCAGGGAACGAGGCCTATAGTAGCTAATTTTACCATGCCCTCGACCTTTCAGCAAGATTTCAAGTTAAAAATTGTGCTTATTGAGCTAGAAGTTATCACTTCCGAGTAATAAAGACGTGCATAAGTAGTGCAGTTGACCTTTGTGTAGATGGATAAGCAATCGTGCTGTAAGCAGTATTACCCGTTCCAGGGATGTGAACGCTGCCAAAACCTGCTAGTGCCCAAGCGTGCAAAACATGTGCAAGTGAGCTTTCTATAAGAATGTGTCCTTCATGTGACTAACTAATTTCTATTTTAACAGATCAGACAAACACCATGATACTGATGTCAAGCAAAAAATAATAAGAAATTTTATAAAAATGGAGAGAAAACAATTTGTCCAAGGATATGAAAATTGGCGGGAAGACTGTCCAGACTAGGAGCTCCCATGGGGAATGCTCCATACACAAGCATTTCAGGGAAAATATCTTACCAGAATCAGGAGTGACCCTAGGATATGCATGTGATCCTTTAGCTTTTTTGTCTGAACCAAATCTTTCACCATCTAGTAGTCATAATCAACAGGAACACAAAATATAGTTTCACACCAATTAAAATATAGAATAACAAGGTTATAAACTAAAGTGAAATATGTTGAGCAACTAACCTGTTCTTGGGCGCTTAGATTTTGAATTAGATTTTGCGAAATCAACGAATAGGGTTGACCCCTTCTCAAGATCAAACACCATGCCCTGCAAATGATGTTAACAACTATAAGCTATAAGTTTTTGTAATATTGGCCACTGCATTTCAGCAGAGTCATAGAGTGAGTGCCTCATACTGATTTTATTAATTAATCATGGTAGTCAACATCAAATTTAGAGAATGAAGAGCATAAGCTTATTTATCAGAGACAATGTAAGACATAAGATTGCAACGGCAATCCTGACCAAACGTCACCAAAAACTGTAAGTGTTGTCTACCATCTGGTAGATAAAGATACATCCAGAACTATGCAGAAAATTCATCTAGATAAAAGAAAATATTAGTTACTCAATCTACACCAGGCTCTTTAGTCAGACCCAGAATCATGATGGTTGATAAAAAGGACACAGGTTGAAGCTTAAAAACTCAAGAGTTTTGAAAGGACTCGCTAACAAACTTATCCTAGCTATATCATAATTCATGTGGTAAAAATACAGAGTAATATCAGCACCTCACTCTATCAACGTCTACTACTTGGATGCCAATACAATGGAAAGTAAAGATATTAATATGGCAATAATTATGAAGGTAAGGCTCTATGCATAATTCCCAACTTCAACAAAATGTAAATTTCAAGTGAATTATCCCTTCAACACCAATGAACAGACAGTGTAACTCTAATGTATATTAGGACTCCCAAATGTTAGCAAGGTTGTAAGAAATCGCTCTAGATAGCAAATTCCATTGATTATATAAGCAAGTATGGGAAGATATTCTTACATTTAATGCGTGCAATGCTCCAACTGCAGACTGCTGATCCAAGAATGTAGCAAATGCAAATGGTTGCCACTACTCAAAGATAATATCGAAGTAAAGCAATTCAGAGAAAAATAAAGAAAACATAAAGTTAAAACACAAAAATGGAAACCATTTTCTTTGAGTCATGATTCATAAAGACTAGTTTACCTAAAGGCTCAAACAAAACAGCACAAATACATGTTGAAGTTCAGAACAAAGGACAGCCTATTTTCAGATAAAAGGTTGGTTCAAAATGGAATCAGTCTGCAGGGTCAGTAATTCAAGAAAGTTCAAGTCATTAGTTTACATGTATGCACCATTGAGTTCAAAATCAAACCAAAAGGAAAGAATGTTGTTGAAGAAATTAAATGGAGAATGGATGATATGAATGTGTTCACATTTAGGAGCTCACATTGACCTGAAACTGAAGAAGAGGTTTTTAAGATAGTCCAAATTTCCGTAAAATAGACTACCATATTCTTAATGAGCAATAATATAAAATGAGTCCATTGCATTCATTGAAGTATCCCACTGAATCCATACAGTTCTCTGTAGTGTCTGGACGGGTCAATCTAGTCTGCTACTACTTACAACACAATTAAGACCTATCTCTGTTTTGTTCTTTTAGCTAGGGATATATGTCCTGCAATGGCTATATTATAGATGTCTTGGTGGCCTGATATTGCAATGCAAACATTTAGAAGTTTGACACTATGTTTAATCAGAACAAACAAATGAGCCAAAACTGAAACAAGTACGTTACTCCAATTAAATCATTTGGGAGATAAAGCCAAGCTATTCAAACTAAGAATATTATTATCAAATGCTGATCAAGTCCAATTTTTAAGAAAAATCACATTATTCTTCAAAACAATCTTTTTCCTTCCAACAAAAACCGATTTCCGAATCATTTTTCACAAGCTGCACATTACTATCTAGCTTCCCCATCACATTACCATCAGATCAACTGCTCCATAATTTCACAGCTTCAATTGTTGAAATCAAGCATAGATAACATACCTGAGAATTCTGCGTCGGAGTTCGAAGTTGAGAAGACTCGTATCCAGGGAACTCGCGGAAAAGATTGTAGATTTCGCGGTGCTTGATGTCCTCAGGTAGTCCGGCGATGAACAAGGTCCGTACCTCATCGTGCGATGCGTGTGGGATCGGAGGAGCGCCGTAGGGGGCGTAAGGAGGAGGCTGGTGAGGAACGTAGTCGTAGGGCTGGTGGTGCTGCAGAGGAGGAGCGGCACCAGGTGGCGGAGGCGGCGGAGGAGCGATGACGGCGATCGGTGGCGGAGGAGGTTGGTAGTAAGGGTGGGGGGTGGCGCTGTAACCGGCGGGAGGTGGATAGTACGCGGCCATGTCGTCCATTTGGGGGAATTTGGAAATTGGGAACAGAATTGGTGTTAATTTAAAGCCCTAGATTTTGGGCAAATTGTTTTGTCTTTCTCTGGTAGACAATGTGTGGATGGGCCAAATGTTTGTACAGTTCTGATGTAGCATTTAGCCCAT
>JAYMTK010003494.1:0-12215 GCA_036897405.1 Pelargonium myrrhifolium | reverse complement strand
AAGTGCTCCAATTCGTCTATTTTCTCTTCTCTCCAAAATGAGCTCCGAAATGGTCTTTAAATAGAACAGGTCGCCATTGCTGCGGCATTAGGAAGGCATTGTCGCGACATTCCCGTTGCGCCGTCAAAACCCTAATTTAGGGTTTCACGGATTGTCGCGGCATTGAGCCTCCATTTCTGCGCGGCAATCCTTACTGGAATCCCATATTAATTAATTAATTTCTTTGCTTAGATTGCTGCGGCATTTGTAGCCATTTTCGAGGCAATGTGATACCTCCTTCCTTTCTCGTGCATTTCTTCGGTTTCGCTCCTCTCCATGCCACTCCTAAGCCTTTGCTAACTTGAGAATAAACATGAAACATAGCCCAAGCATAAAAGTGGCACAAATAAGCGTAAAAAGCACTAAAACCTATATGAAATAACCGAAAATGCACTAAAATGAACTAACAGCCTCTCGAGTGACGAGACTCGTGTTTTGAGGCCAAAAGCGCAAGAATAGAGTCCTAAACAAGAATAAAATGCAGTAAAGTGAGGACAAACTTGCATGAATTAGGGTCGAATAACTAGTACATTTTACTAGTTATCAGCTTCAAAGTGGAAATCTTATCCAAAAATATTTGGGCTAGACTCGCCTAGGTAGGAGTCTCGTTCAACTTCAATGTGTGATACCATTCCAATTCCCTATCCATAAGTGAGTATGGAAATAAATTGTGGGAAATGGCATCTTGTTCATTAGCATCGACATTCAAATTTTCCACAATTTGCACGTACATCTTCACACGCATGATTTGATCCTCCAAATCATTCCCTTTGAACTATCTAATAGACTGGACAACGGTGATCATAATGGGCTTATGTTTGAAATGTCCCGCTTGTTATGGTGCTAGAGGATTCCGATCTCCAAAAGTATGCTCTCCAGCACCTCTGGTGGGATTCCAATCCCCAAATAGAAGATAGGGATTGGACATGGGGTAAATATTTCCATAGTTTTTATGGTTACCACCATGCCTTTGTTGCTGATTTTGCCTCTATCTTGGCCAACATTCAGAGGTGGGACTTATTAGTTCACTAAGTTCGCCTTGAACTAAACCCCTCTTTTCTTATTTAATTGGTGGGCATTGTTATGTGTTTAGTGTTGTTGCTATTGCTGGTTCTACAAGGCGACCTGAACTTTAGCTAGTTGAGCTACTTGCTGACCTGTTGAAAGATCGCAGTCTATGTGCGCTACCACTAAAGGAACTCATCTTGGCTCACCACATTCTGGGCAGGATCTATGGTGTTGTCCGTGACTATGGTAGTGGGAAAAAGATCTTGAGGCTGGGGCGGAAGTGGAGTAAATCTCGCACCTTGAATATCTCCAGCTGTAAGATTGTGACGAACATGTGTCATCTCATTGTGTGCTACCTCCTTGAGATTGTAGGTCAGATTCTCACTACCACCTGCTTCCACAGTTGGAAGCCTCAAGTCGTTTCCAGGTTTAAGTCCTTGTGGTGCCTTAGAAGAGTGCTCCTTTTTTCTACTTCGATCTCCTTCCTTCTTATCTGTAAATCTCTTTTCGGCTACGAGTTATATCCCACTAGATCGTCGTGACGAGTATGTCGCAAACACTCGCTAGGAAAAATGTGCCTGAAAAACTTACAAAAACTAAAAACAAAGATTAACCTAAAAGAATAATCCATTCCTACCTACTAACGAGTTCCTGACAATGGCGCCAAAAACTTGGCACGCCCCAGCAAGTATACCAGTATCTTACTAGTAATATAAGAACGGTAAGTTCAAATATCGATCCTCAAGGACTCACAGGATAGCGTAAGGAAATTTCTCGAAGAATAAACACTAAAATACTAAAACAATCAAGCAATTTCAAAGAAAACGGGTTGTGATTGTGTGCTTAAAACATACAACAAAATTGCTAAACTAAAATGAGAGACAAATCGAAGTAAAAACCAAGAGAGTAAAATGACTGAATGTGATTGGTGAAAAAACATTGATGGATTAACCACTCATTTGTTCACTGTACTATCAAAAGTTGACCAATTTGGTCATTGAACTTTAAAATGGACCACTTTGTCACTATAGTATTCAAAAGTGAACCAAAATGGTCATTGCCGTCCAATTCCGTCAACTTCTCGTTAAATGTTGTTGATCTAGATTTTTTTAATGAAAATAATTTAAAAATACATTAAAATGCCACGTGTCATGCTCTGATTGGTTAAGATATAAAAAATAAATACAAATTTTTATTAATTTAAAATTAGAATTAATTTAATATTAAAATTTCAACCAATCATAACATGACACGTGGCATTTTAGTTCCATATCAGCATGATTTAACGGAAGATTTGACGGAATTGGACGGTGATGACCATCTTAGTTTACTTTTGGATACTATAGTGACCAAAATGGCCCATTTTAAAGTCCAGTGACCAAATCGGTCAACTTTTGATAGTACAATGACCAAATGGGTGGATGATCCTTTTGAAAAAACTTACTTTATAGAGATAAAATTTGGGTATTTTGGAGGGGAATGATGGTGGGCTAGGGCTTCCGGCGGCGGTATTTGGGATTAAAGACAAGATAGAGAAGAGATGGAGGATTTAGAAGAAAGAGGTGATGGTGGTGTTTGTGGGTATAGTTCTTTGTTGTTCATGATGAATGATTTGAAGGAGATGAAGGATTTGAAGGAGATGAAATGAATGATTTGAAGAAGATGGAGATGGAGGAGTTGGAGAAAATGGAGATGGAGATTTGGAGAAGAATGTGAACAGTGATCTGGAAAAGAATGAGAAGATGGAGAAAAAGGGCAATTTGGTAATTTCAGCTGCAATTAACGAAAACAGACATAAATATTGACGAATTACAAATTGGATAGTTTAGGGTACCCTAAAGTACGTTTGGCAGCTTGAGGGCACTTTTTTACAAATGGGTTTCAAATGAGGGCACCCTTCTGTAATTTCTCCTTATTATTATTTAACATACCTCAAAACTTATTGATGCGCCTGAGTTATATGAGTTCACGTGGCGCACTAGGGGGTGTTGTCATCTTATCCACGTCGCAAGGTATTTTATTAAGTGTTTCTATGTACAAGTGTCACAATGTTCTCCTCTCATTGCTAAGGTATAAGTCCAACCTAGGACCTGCAAGATGAACACACCAAAGAACGTTGAGACCCAGAGTGGTTTCGGGACACCGCCTCGGGCGTGAGAATGAGATCTCATCCAGAAACACTAGGAAGTTAGAGAGAAAACTTAGAGAGAGAAAGTAACATTCAAATATGGGATCCTCTCTCTCTCTCTCTTACCAAGAGAGGGTATTTATATGTCTCACCAAAGCACGAGTCGTCGCGTAATTAGTTGACTTGGTGGAGATGGGACCGAGTTGGGATCCCTTGTGTTGAGCTTGAGTTGAGATCGCGACCTTGTTGCTCGAGGTGGCAATCTCGTGTTCGGATGCTCGTTCCTTTCTGGGGAGTTTTGAGGATGCTAGTCCCCGTCATAGGGTCTTAAGGATGCTCGTTCTCGTTGTGGGGTCTTGAAGGGGCTCGTCCCCATAGGGTCTGGCCACGGGAGTCCGCCCATGGGATCCCTAATGAGGGGCTCCCCATGGGTCCTCCTCATGGGGTCCCCAATGGTGTCCTCCCCATGGGGTCCTCAATGGTGTCCTCCTCATGGGGTCCCCAAGGTGTCCTCCTCATGGGGTCCCCAACAGTGTCCTCCCCATGAGGTCCCTAACGGTGTCCTCCCCTTGGGTCTCCAATGGTGTCCTCCTCATGGGTTCCCAATGGTGTCCTCCTCATGGGGTCCCCGATGGGGCGCTAATGAGTAGTATTTAGGACTATTTTTCCACACCTAATTTATACACTTTTCGCTAGTTTCACCCTTACTTTCACCTTCATTGTGGGATGATTCCTACTTGTTTCACATGAAAATGTACTTGTTACTCTCGTCAGTGCCTTGTGTGAATATTTATGGTTTTGGCTCAAAATGTGATATTTAGGGGTTAAAAGCTCGTTTGTGGTTATAATTCTTGTTGTAGCTTTTTGGTGTGTAATATAGGTCACGACAAGGAAGTATGGACATGGATGGGAGCTAAAGAGGTCAAACAACCAGCACACAAGCACCTAAAAAGGCTTGAGGTGCGACCCATTGAAGATCTTGGTGATAGAAGGTTCAAACATTCAAACCAAGATAGGCTTATCTTGGTTTGAATTTCAAATTGAAGATCAGTGCACTGGTGCCGTGGCAAAGAGATCATTTTCAATCTATAAATAGAGCTCAAGAATGGATGAGAAAGGCATCAGTCATAAGCCAAGCATCTACTCATCAAGCTTCACTTGGCATTAGTATAGGTAGTAGAGTAGGTTAAACACTTATTCTTGTTTCTTAAATTAGTTAGAGAAGTTGTAGTAGCTAGAGTTGAGGAGATTATCAACAACCCCAACTGACAACGCGGTTTCACTCTTAGATCCTTTGGATCTTTGATTTATCTCTCTCTTTTTCTTAACTCTATAGGGATCTTGTATTTTCTTCTATGTATCAATAATATTCAATATTTTGATCATATGAAGATTACAATCCTTAGCGTCTGTTGTTTATCTATAAGTATGAGGAGGTAAACTCCCATTTGGGAGAGATGTAGTTGATGATTCAAGAAATGAGGTAAACCCCTATTCGCTTTAGTACTTTGTTTATTAGTTTTGTTCTCTGGTTTGCCAAGCGCAATTCTTGTGCATGATTTGATCACCCATGCGCATGATGGTAGTATATATCACCTGTAACTGGGGGTATTATATGGATCAAACCATGAGGTTGAGCGATTGCATCTTCACTGATGGACACTCTCCGCTCGCTATGTAGCCAGCTTCATGGTAGACTGTATGTGATCCCCTGACAGTAACATTCCTTGGGATGCAACTTGTGTTTAAAATAAACACATATTATTGGGGACCGTTTCCATGGTATTCAGGATAAGTCAGGGTGTACCCAACCACTATATAGGGCCCTTATGTATTTGTAAGCCTGAGTAGCAAAACAGGCATAAGTACTTAGGATGGTTAGTAGCCTCATAACTCGTTTCTCATATCAATTACATCCCGACCATTTCTTTCTCTGTTCAAATATATTTTTTATCTTATTTTAAGTAGACTTATAAACAAACCCCATTTCCAGTGAACTGTTTACTTTTATTGTTTATACTTTGATTATCCAAACGTTGAATCTTGATTTACCATGAAACATTCCATGTGGATCGATACTCGAACTTCAAAGAGTTCGTTTTATTATTACTTGACGACACTGGTACACTTGCCAGCGGACATAGTCTTGCAAAAGACCGTTCACCCTTAACTAGATCTCATTCTGCTCCTGACTAAGTTTCTTAAAAAATAGGCGCAAACCTATCATGGGACATCCACATTGCTTTGAATCTAAATGGCATATATGTCACTCTTAGAACCCGAAACTGGAGGAAGGAACTCAATTAAAACAAGACAATGATTGGAGTCAACCTTGGGAAGATGAGGCACCCGAACTTTTGGAAATAACAACCACCAAATTAAGATCATTACCCAAAGCCCTATCTAATCTGCACAAAACTCGATTCAATCCACGCTGCATATTAGACCAGGTATAAGGAACTCCCAAGAAAAAGAGATTGATGAGTCCCTTTGCATTCAACCATTCCCAAAAAAGAGAGACCCGAGCAAAATTAACACCCCTACCACCAAGCTTCTCATGCTCACCTAACACTTCATTCAAATCACTAAAAATCAACCAAGGAAAGGACACTTTATCAGCAAAATCAACTAGCGTTTCCCATAGTAACGTGTGCGTATTCCAGATGCAAGAGAGAACCTAGTCATGCCCAACCAGCCCAGAGATATGAAGGTGAACAAGTTGATTTGACCACCCCAACACGGACACAGACCAATTGCAACTCTTCCATAAAACCCATATGCCACCCGTTCTACCAACTGCATCTACTTTAAACGAGAAATTGAAACCCAAATCACAAATAACTGTTTCAGCTCGAGACCTACTGATTTTGGGCTCAAACAAAACCAAGACCTGCACTTTATTAGTCCAACCATTTCTATAATAATTGTGCTTTTCACACAAAAGCTCGATCCGTGGACATTTCAGAAAATACAATTCATTAATTACTTGTCGAATGGTTGGAACTCAGAGACCTCTACGTTCTCGACTTGTCCAAAAGTGGCACCCCAAAACTCAATACAGATTGTTGCTCACGGGTTAAAGAAGTTCCCAAAATGCGCAGAACCTCAGCAAGCGGCGACGCAAATGTCTTCGGCGGTGTAGTGGTCTCTAACGTACGGGAGTTGTCCACTTTCTCAGTCATATTGTGGCCCGAAGATGCCGCTCCTTCCTTGGCACACCTTTGGTCATCACGACACTCCTTCTGCCCATTCTCTGTCCTTCCACACGAGGCTCAACCTTCGCCTTTGTTGCAACCATTGTCGGCATTCTATTCAGGTCAAATCGAATCGGAGCCCTCTCTTTGCTAGAAGAAAACGTGGAAGTAGCTTGCTTGGCCACAACCACATTAGTGGTAGTGTTATTGACTTTTTTTCCTTCACCTACTTTAATACTTGGGTCCAACAGTGGGCCTTTAGCCTTGGGCTGACGCACCGGCCCACCCTTGGAGGCCAAACTTTGGTTTTCCTCTTTCTTCCCAATAGTCATTCCAGCCTCTCCTCCTGAATGAAATTAAGTTGCCTTTGTTTACCCACTACCCTCAGTAGAACAAGCATCAATCATGAAAACATCCATGGCTTCAGCACTCATCTTAACTTCCGAATCGAGAGCTGCAAACTTGGAACCCGAGGCTTTAGCTCCATTTTTGGCCATGGTCTGGGGACACCATTATTTGCCATGACAACCACCTTCTTAGATCCTCTACGTTTCACTACCATCCAAGCACCACATTCTGCTTCATCCCAGTTTTCAGTTGCAATGGTAGATGATCCTAGACCAAACCTCATCTGCAATGGCACACTATTTTGCCGTTGTCCTTGACTGTTCTTATCAACCTTTCTATCCCGGAAAACCCCAAAGCAACAACACTCTTTATCCCTATGGATTGCCCATCAAAAAGTAAAACAGATCAAGTGGAGCCATTTGTACGCCACAGGCTGCCAATAATCATCCCACCAAATCTTTGGGGCCAGTGGTTTAGTCAAGTCCACCTAAACACACACCCGTGTAAAATGATCATGACTCACCAACCGAGTACTAACATTAACCTTAATCGGCCGCCCAATCATGCGTGCAAACTCTATGAGGATATCCTCATCATGGTCTGCAGAGTAATATCAGTACTAGGGCGGAATCCATGGTCTAACAGTCAAATAGTACCCAAAGATCATCCACGGACCCTCTTCCACCACATGTCTATAATCATCAAACGATTCAAACCGTGCCGCATCAAAAATAGCCATTCAAAAAGTCTATAAGATCATAACCCGCCCGCAGGTTTTCGTCTTTCACGTAGCACTCCACCGGTTCTTCAATCGGATATCTCTCGCGCCAATGGCGATATTCCTCTTCCTTCCTCTTTTCGAACCCCATGATTGTCTCCTTAAAGTAAATGGGAGTCCTGCCATCAAAAGAAGGCTCTTCCGGACACGGGGGCAAATCCAAATTACCAACATTCTTATCGTCTACCTCACCTGGTTACACGTCGTTGATCACGCCATATACTAGATCCGACGCTTTGGCCTTCTTCGTCGACTAATCAAGCATATCGGATTCCTCCGCCGAAAGCTCGATGGTCTCCGACGAATTCGGAGATTGAACCCTAGGCGCCGTCATATTCAGAGCATTTTGTTTCTTTTGGATGCTCACTATGCTAGATTGTTTGAAGAATTATATGAAATGAATATTTGTTAGAATTATTCATACTTTTATGAGACCTTTTTGCAAGGGGAGAAAAAAATCTCAATATGATACATATTATGAAGTTGTTTTCTTTATACTTAGTTTAAGTCGTATTCATTGGTTTAAAAGTAATTTTTGTGTAAATGGTTCATTATTTATGAATTTTTTTGAGCAAAAAATGCAAGCTTATGACATATAGTTTATGTCTTATGTGTGTGAGAGAGAGATATATCATTGTCACTTTATGTTAGTAAAAGCTATTGTTGTTCATATCTCTAATTTATGTTAATAATTTATTTGAAAGCTTCTTTTTAATGGAATAACATTCGAAATTATTATAGCTCACGTACACGGGAGACCGTCCCCTAAGGGACAAAGATTTCAACATCAACTGACGCACGCGTGAACAGATCCGTGTAGGTAAAACTTGGTCTCTATAGATGTCATCCACGTAGGTGACACCATACGGGTGATCAAACTAAAAAGGAAAAAGGGTTCAACGCCGACCGACGCGTGCGTGAACAAATTCGGGTAGGGTCAACTTGGTCACCATGGATATCATCCGCATAGGATGACACCACATGGGCGATCGTCCCCTAAAGGACAAACAGTTCAACACCGAACCAACGTTGTGCGTGAACGAATCCGTGTAGGATCAACTTAATCCCCATGGATGTCATCCTCGTATTTTGACACCACACGAGTAACTATCCCCTGAAGGAAAAAGAGTTCAACGTTGAACCGACGTCGCACGTGAATGGATCCACATATGATCAACTTGGGTGACGAAATCAAACCATGGTAGAATTCATTCCATGTTACCCAACTCTTGAAAAACTTAACGAATTTCATTTCATTGTAAGAAGATTTTACACTTTGACAGTTACAAAAGGTGTTTCTTCTTCTAGGTAGGTCATTTCTCTTTGTGGTTTATCTTTACTCATGTCTTCTTAGTCTTTGCGCTTATCCTTGGCGATAGTAAGACCTTTAAAATCTTACCTAATTACTTGATGGTATATTCGTCATAGACGTGGGCGTCGAGTGGGTTCACCTTTTGTGCGGTAGCCTTACCTTTTTTCGTGTCCATCCTACGTGCGCTTTTGCCCGAATAGCCCATGGTCAAAACAAAATTGGGCCAAATTTCCTTCGCTCATGATCCTATTCACCGTGCTTCTTAGATAGAGGAAATTCTCAATGTTGTGACTGTTGCACTTGTGGAGGTTTCAGTACTCCTGGAGCCGACTCCCTCGTAGTTCGTAGGTAGGAACAGGGGGAGGAAGTTCAAGTTCCTCATGCTCTAGAAAATAATCACACACTTCTTGGTAAATGGTGTTGAGTGGAATACGAGTGACCACTAATATTTTGGTCATGTTGTTGCCCTTCTTATGGTTTTGGTGATAGATCTTCTCTTAAGTCGCGTTTGTGTGCCCATGGTGAATTTAGTGGCTTGCTCTAGCTTGTCTTCGGCACCTACCTGATTATTTGCAATGAGGATCATCTCTTCCAAAGTTTGGTGTTGGGTGGTTGCATAAGCAATGTGGAGGTTGTGCGATCTCATTATTCTTTGGAACGATGTCATTATGGTCTCGTTGGTGGGCTCATGACACTCGTAGATGGCCTTACAAAAATGCTCTACGTAGGCGGCCAAGGTTCCATTCGACCTCTACCTCACATGAATGAGTGATGTCTTTGGCTTGAGTGATTTGCCTGCGGAGGCGAATCAAGCCTTGAACATCTCCCCGAAAATGGTCAAAGAGGTTATCACTCCATCCTTTAGGTTCATGTACCATGCTTGGGCTTTCCCAACCAAGGTGCAAGCAAAGAGCATGCAACGAGTTGCGTCACACTCAGTTTGGTGTGCCATCATTAGTTCGAACGAGGTGACGTACTCCAAAGCAAGGGCGAGGCCATCATATTTCATGTTTCAAACCTTGATCCTTGGGTCCGCGGGGACCGTTCGGAGTGCTTAGTTCAGAGGGTTCCTTACAGCAGACACATCAAGATTTGTGGCTACGTTGGAGGAGGTAATTTGGCTACGAAGTCATTGCACCTCCTCTTGTAAGGCTAGGATAGCAGAGCTCTCATCTTGGGCTTGCACAGGAGAATGAGACTCCCTAAACCCTTTTTGGCGATGAGGGAGGTCATCTCGCCAATCCTCATTCCTTGGTCAAACGTGAGGATTGTCGATAGTGCCAAGGTTGGATTAGGTTGTGGTGTCTCTACGGTGTGGTTCATTACTTCGTCATCTAGATGTTTCAGACTCTCCATAGAACTTCTCACGCATACTGCGTAAATGCCTCTCGTCGCGGTGTGGGCGCCTATGGTAGTTAAAGTCTCTATCAATGGAGTATTCATCGCGACCATCATGAGCTCGGGTGTCTCGGTGGTCATGGATGAAGTGGTGTATGTGATCCACATGAGTGGGATGCCTCTTTGTCCCTGCTCCCCTAGTTGTTATAGGGGGAGGAGGATCCTAAGCGACGTGGGTCGCTAGCTGGAGCACCAGGGGTTGCGGCGGTCAAAGTGATGCGGACCATTGTAGTCGTCTGCTTAGTGAACACCCCCATGGCTTCATTGATGTTAGTTATAAGGGGTATCTCTGTTTGAGGAGGACGAGAAGGAGCTACGTTGTTTGCATGAAGGACTTGAGAAGTTCCTGCTGCCTTGGATGCAGCAGCTGATCGATTGTGCTCGAGGTGACCGCGGAGGTCAGGCATCCCACGGAAGAGGTCATCTTGTATTTCCTTCCTTGTGGCCTTACCTTCCCCAATTTGGGGGTTGATCCTATCTCCCAAACTCTCTTGGGCAGAAGAAGAGCAGATAGGGACTCGTGACCATAGCGGGGTAGGGTTCGCAGTAGGTGCGAGGTCCTCTGTCGTGAGACGGAGATACACGCGAGAAGGAGATGCATGACATCAAGAGGGGGCAACCTTTTTCCTACATAGAGGTTCCATGTATTCCTTTTCGTGTGAGGTTAGGGGAACGATGGCTTTCAAGTCGTTCTTGCCAATAAAACCAGTTGGTGCGCCTATTTTGACTCGGGTCAAATCAGACACACTAGGATTATATTCTTGTCTGTGTAAGGATGACTTGGAAGGGGTAAAACTTCTAACACTTAGAAATAATCTTTGAAGGACTAAGAACGCCTCAAAAAACGAAGGAAGAACACCATTTAGCCTTCGAACCGCTCTTGAGAGTCAAACCAATTTGATTCGCTTGATCGGACTAAGTCACTTTCACAAACTCTTTCTCTTAATGATTAGTGCCCACTTGAAAATCTGGAACTCCAAATCTCTCTGCCTAGGACATGCGAAGGAAGAACACACGCGTTAAGTGAAAACCAGTGTTGGTGCATTGGAATTCACCTCAAGTGTGAGAGTAAGAATTTGGGGTAATTGCACATGAACCACGTATACTTTACACATTTTGCACATGAATATCCTAGTTTTATTTTAACTTTCGACTACCATGTACTATGTCGGGGGGCTCTCCGTCCATATTTCGTCAGTTAAGTGTCAAAAGGACCAAATTTCCCTTGTTATATAATTTTTATTTTTTAAATATAAATAATAATAATTTAAAAAAATAAAAAGAAGACGAATCGTCTTATTCGCATTTCTAAAAATTAAAAAAATAAATAAAAAGAATGGAAAAATTTGCATTTCTGTAAAAAAAATTGGTCGTGTGCATAGAACATGATCAAAAAAAGGAATATTTCGTTAAAAAATAGAATATTCTGTGACGGAGAGGCCCCCAGCATAGTACAGGGTAGTCAAAAGTTAAAATAAATTTTCAGGGTATCCATGTGCAAAACGTGTAAAGTATAGGGGGTTCATGTGCAATTACCTCTAAGAATCTCTCCTAAGAATTCATAGCACACCAAGTGAAATGTAGAGAATGAAAGTAGAAAGATTCAATACTTTCTCCATCTAAAGATAAGGTATTTATACTCACAAACTAAGCTAGTGATGTGGCAACGCAAGATTGGTTGGTGGAGATGTGGGATCTACCATGGGGCCCATGGTGAGAGTAGATCATAGCTTCTTAGACACGCGTTGTATGTGTGCGCCGAGTGAGCCTTGAGACATCTGTGTGCCCTCCAAGCATCGAACTCCTATGAGCGCTTACCGCTCTGGGTAGCGTCCTAGTGTCCTGATGAGACAATGAACCTTGAATGCGACCCGGTGAGGCGGGGAGCCTAGAATGTGTCCGAGTGAGGTAGGGAGCTATGAATACAACCCGACAAGATGGGGAGCCTAGAATGTGTC
The DNA here is from genome assembly GCA_036897405.1 of Pelargonium myrrhifolium. Taxonomy (NCBI): domain Eukaryota; kingdom Viridiplantae; phylum Streptophyta; class Magnoliopsida; order Geraniales; family Geraniaceae; genus Pelargonium; species Pelargonium myrrhifolium. The sequence goes on along the minus strand of JAYMTK010003494.1, from coordinate 52 downwards.
TCAGAGAGGTAGGGAGCCTTGCATATGACTCGACGAAGCAGGGAGGCTAGAA
>JAYMTK010003493.1:0-12217 GCA_036897405.1 Pelargonium myrrhifolium | reverse complement strand
TTTCTAGCGAATATATGCAGTTTCTGGCATTAATATGCAGTTTTCGGCAAAAATATGCAGTTTCCGGCGAATATATGCAGTTTCCGGCACACTTAACGGAAAACTTAACGGCGGGACCCATTTAGGTATGTTTATGATAATTGGGGACCCAAATTAATAGTTTACTTAATTGAGGACCCAAATTGGTCGATTACTAATAATTGGAGTACCAAACAGGTAGTTTAGCCTTATTTTTAAGTCACAATAATTACTTTAAACAAAAGTGATGCAACTCTTATTGAAAACTTTAATAGAGTAAGATATAATGAATATCAAATTTTCTCAACAAAACATAAATATCTTGACTGATATATAAAGTTATATCAGTTAACTAATAAGGTGATGACACCTTATTTAAAATCACTTATACTCACTCAAGTGAATTTGTGGGAGCGGAATGATCCGTCTGGATCCATGATTATAAATAAAGTGTCATCATCTTATTAGTTTAAATGATATAACTTTATATCAGTCAACTTATATACATTTTACCCATATCTAAAAACATAATTAGTTCAAAACATGAAAGTTGTGTAGATTCTACATGATATTCATGGAATCATAGTATTATAAATTGATTAAAATTAGTATTAGAATTTTATACTTTTTAATTGTATTGATAATATGATTAAGGTTTAATGTATATCAGTTGACTGATATAAAATTATATCAGTTTGCACTAATAAGGTGATGACACCTCATTTAAAATCATGGATCCGGACGGGTCGCTCCGCTCCCACAAATTCACTTGAGTGAGTATAAGTGATTTTAAATGAGATGTCATCATCTCATTGGCTTTGTTAAGTTGCAACTGATATACAGTTTACCCATATAATTATTATACATATATTGATCATATTTGTTCGACTGTTTTTATAGCGTAAAGTTATTAAAAGAAAGTAACACAAAATTGTGACGCGCCAACAAAATGGATAGTGATGTACATATATGTGCACAAAATAATCTAATTTTCAAAAAGCTTGTCACCGTTAATTTTGAGCAATCTTGTATAGAAATAGAAGCATATAAGAAGTGCAAGAAAAAAATACATGGAAGTGGACCTCAAATCCACCATAACCCAAAGACATGTGAACAAATTAATGACTTGGATTATATCTATATTCAATGCATATGATTAGTATATTCAAATTTTACATTACTGATTTATAACAAAAAGAAAAATATTTACATTATCGACTGTAATTGTCAACTCTACTATAATAGAACTATTCAAATTATTTTAAAATCTAATATATATATATATATATATATATATATTAAAGAAAAGACACACATGTTTTGAGCGATATGTGGCGCTCTATATGTTTGACATGTGTGTCTTTTCTATTTACTATTTATTTATTTTGTTTTGTATTTTAATTATATATATATTTTTTCAATTTTAAATTAGTTGATAAAAATAATTATCCTTTCAAAATAAAATACTAATAATGATTAGTCTAATTTTTCTTTATTTCAAATTATTATAATCTAATTTATTTTATTTTTATTTATATACTCCAAACATTGATTTTAATATTAAAATTAAATATTTTGGTAATGTATTTCTCTATTTTATTTTCTTTGTGTGTGTATCATGTGTAGTATATAAAAAATAAAATTATAGTATAGAGTATATACACTATGTATTACGTAAATTATACACTATTATACATATAATTTTATTAAATTAAAAAATCTATCATTATTCTTTTATTATAATTTTAATAAAATAATATTTCGGTACAACTTAATTTTTAAAGGTAAGAAAAAAAATTATTTGTTCCAAATTTTGTACAAAGTGACGCAAAAACTTATATGACAAATTATATTTCTTACTTTCTCATATAAAATTGACAAAGAAAGATAGAATATTATCACTTGATTGTCATAAGTTCAAGTCATATTAATAACTATTTGAAATTCATAAGAATTTAGTTGAAAAAAGAAAAACGGACAAAAAAATACGAAGACCCGAGCAAAGCCGGGCTAAAATACTAGTATTGTAGTAATATGATTTGCATATTTCAAATGCTCATACAAACGATCAACTGTTATATAGTTGATTCAAATATTGCTTGCAATAATGAAACATATATAACAATACTAGCTCTCTTTAAAATCATTTGACGCATAACAATCCTCCCAAGTAAAACTCATAAACTCATAACGAAAAAATAACTTCTAATATAGGAAGACAAACAAAACTTAGAACTAACAAAATTAAAAAATACAATTAAAAAAAAATGAAATGACTCAATCTACCTGCATTAAACATATTTTTACAACTAGTAATGTAGAGGTGTGAAGAAGATAACATAGCATCTACAAGAAGAATGAATACGAGGAGGTAGAAATGATGATGAATGCAATAGAAGAACCAGCCTAATCAAGTTGAATTTGCTAAATTTGTATTTATTTAATAATTAATGTGAATTAAAAAGATTGAACTGATGCCGGATATAATATCAAAGAGACGACCTATATAGAGATGTCAAAGAGAAAAGAAAATTGTGTAGATATAATATCCACATCTCCATTGTTTAGATATTTTCACAGGGATATTTCTCCCGAACTTAATTTCATGTCTTTATACGGGTAAATATCTTTCTTATCCTCATTTAATTGAGGCTCTAAATCCTGGGAGCAAGCCTCTAATCTCTTGATTTGACAAATAACAAAGTCTTCGTTTGAGAGCTTATCGCAAAACACAATTCAATGCGGACTCGCGACGACCGAGAACGAGAACTCATCATCGGTCAACGCCCTGGAAGACGAGTAAAAATCAGCATCACTAGCAAAGGAACTGGACACATCGTCGGCGTAACCGTCCCTCTCCTTCAAATCCTCAATCTTCTCCACCACCTCCCTCATCTCCCACCGCCTCTCGTCCCTCCACTCGCAGCAACACATCCCGATCTTCAACAGCTTCAGCATCTCCCCCTCCCCTCTCCTCGTCCCCTTCATCTCCTTGTCGAACACCTCCCCCGTCCACTCCTCCCTCACCACCGAGTTCACCCACGCCGCCAAGTCCGCGCTCTTTCCATTCTTCGCCGGAATCCTCGCCGGAAGCTTCCCCGTCAGGATCTCCAGGATCAGTATCCCCAGGCTCCACACGTCGGTCTTTCTGGTCGCCCGGTTGCCCTCCGGCGACTTGTAGGCCACCATGTAGTGGTGCGCGTGTTCCTTGTTGACCACTGGTACGAGGGAGTAGTCGGTGAGGAGAGGCTCGAAGGTGCGGTCGAGGAGGACGTTGGTGGATTTTAGGTGACCGTGCGGTAACGTTAGCTCTGGCAGCTCACTGTACAGGTACGCCAATCCTCTGGCTACACCTTTGATGATCCTCAGACGTGTTGGCCAATCCAGTCCCGTTTCTCCCGCTGCACGATTACCTGCTCAACAAACAATTTGGGTCATAACAAACACGTGACACTAACATGAATTTTATTTTTTTTCACGTATAGTTATATACCATGGAGATGAGTAGCCAAGCTGCCATTTTCCACAAAATCTGAAATCAGAAGCTTCTCTTCTTTCCTGTAGTAGAACGCCACCAGAGGAAGCAAATTGGGGTGTGAGAATCTTCCAATCCTCTTCATGTACTCATGAAACTCGTCTCTGCCCACGTGGCTCATCTGCCTGAACCTCTTCACAACCATGGCTGGTCCATTCAACAGAGCAGCCTTGTATGATGAACCAAAATTCCCACCCCCCAAAATCTCAGCTGAGGCTTTAAGGAGATCTTGTACCTCAAATCTCTCCCTATCATTCCTCACGAAGAACAGCTTCTCGTTGGGGCTCTCAGTGTTCTTGTAGGTGTGGGCCTGGGGAAGTGGGCCTTTCTTGCTGTGTGCAGCAATGTTTTTCTGGGCCGAACCCGGTTTGGATTTGGGTGGTTGGGCCTGATGACTACGCCCATGGATGCAGCAGAAAGCGATTATGATTCCTAAAACAACCACGGAAGCAACTGTGATGGCTATTATGAGGATGAGCTTCTTGTAGGACTTGCATGATTTGAGTGGCTTGCCGCATAGATCCTTGTTGCCTGTTAATTTCATATAAACACAAATTATAGTACTTACTAAAGAATTGCTACCATTGAAGTAACATAGAATTTTTGTCTTGTGTCACATTTATAATGTCTTCCTAACTATACTACTAATACTATCCTATAAGAAGCTAGTATTTCTTTAGTTTCAATGGAAGCCAAATTATCTCTGGTTTAACATACTTGTACTTCAACTAAAGGATTATTTAATCATTCCACTTTATTATAAAATCACTTATTTTTTTGTATAATAAATCATTTCACTTCTTACCCTAAGCAACGCATGTTTCAGATCCATTAACACCTTTTCTTTTTCTTTTCTTTTTTTTTCCGCTTTCTTGCATATTTTTTTTTGAGTCTAAACCACATCACACATGTTAGACAAATAAAAAAAATAAAAAGGGTCCAGATTATAATTTGATCGAGCATAATACATTTTGGGATGTTCTAATAATAGAAAGATAATAATATGATAACAAAGTATGTATGTATGTATGTATTATTCTTTATTATTATTTTTTTTTTTTGAGAAAAGATCCGATTTAATTCTTGAACTATCCAATTCATTCCATTTTAGTCCCTAAATTTCATTTTGTTCCACTACGGTCCCTCTTATCTTTGTTTTGTTTTGTTCCATTTTAGTAGATTTGTTAGTTGTAGAATTTATTTGTCTTCCATTATTGTAAGTTATTTTTTTCATTATGAGTATGAATATTTTGCTTTCGAGTACTCAAGAGCGAATTTACTTGTTCCGCTATTGCAATTAATGTCAATTTCAACCAACTATAAAAAAGTTGATCGTTCATATGAACATTCAAGATCTACGAATTAGGTTACTACGGAATTTAGTTTCATATCCTTCTTATTCGAAATCGAGGCTGTAATTCTATATTGCTTTTAATAAAATTAATATTTCCTTCAAAAAATTAATTCACTAATTTTAAGAAAGATGGATGACACTTGTTAAAGGAGAAAAATTCAAGGAGACGATCGTTTTGGAACAAGTGGAGTATATATGTACCTGCAAAAACGTCGGGATCTTCCCCACTGAGGGTAGACGGCACCGAACCCTCCAGCTGGTTGTCCGCAAGATCCAACACTTCCCAATCACGCTCTGCGAATTTAGGTATCTTCCCCGAAAACTGGTTCCCCTCCAGCCTCAACTCCACCAGCTTCGTCAACGCAGCAAGAGACCCCGGAATTTCCCCAGAAAACTGATTTCGCGCCAAGTACACACTCTTCAACGACTCCATGCCCTCGAACGCCCCATCCGGAATCTCCCCGGAGTATTTATTATCCGACAGGTACACCTCCTTCAGCCCGATCACCTTCTTTATCTCCGGGAACGGCCCGTCGAAGTTGTTGTTCATGAAGCTCATGAACCGCAGCGCCGGCAGACCGGCGAGCGAGTCAACGTCGATGAGACCTCCGAGTCCGATTCCCTCAAGCTGCAGCCCCTCCACGGCGTCTCCGTCGTCGGAGCAGAGCACGCCGATCCAGTTGCTTCTGCCGTTGCTGCAGGGATTGAGGGAGTCGTTCCAGTTGCTCAATGCGGCGTCGTTCGAGAGAGACTTCTTGAAGTTGAGGAGGGCTGAGATCTCAGAATTGTCGTCGGGAGCAGCAGCTCCGGAGGGCGGCGTAAGATATGTTAACGTGGTTATTGCTACGAGGAGGAGAGTGATTCGATACTGTACGCTTTGAGCCATAGAAAAAGTAGTTAATAACTATGAATTAGTAATACATGAATTCTTTGAAAATTAAGTAGCTAGGGGAATGCAACATAGAAAATAAAAGGGTTGGGAATGGGACAGATATTATCGGTGGAGATTGCATGGTGAGATTGATAAGTTCCTTTCAATATTGAAATGATGAGTTGTTATCACAGACAATTGAGGCCGGCTTGGTTTCATTCCCTTTTCTTGTTTGTTTTTGTTTTTTGCTTCACGTTGTACTTTGCTGATACGGTCTTTTTTTTTTTGACCATTTCTCAATTTGTGCTGCTGATACTGTTTTCTTTTTTTTTCTCTTTTTTTGCCTAGCTAGCTCCTTCAGCCGTCTATGATCCTATAAATATCTATCAAGTCTGCACTACAGACATGAAAAAATAAAATAAAAAATAAAATGTGCTGAAGTGGAATTTGGTTTTCAAAAGACATTACATGCTTTAATTAATTCAAATACTGCGAACTTACCAATTTACAAAAATAAGTTATTCATTAATTATACTTGGGGTAAATACAGTACACACTCAAGAACTATCAGCATTGTTATTTTGTACTCCTGAATTTTGGTCTGAAAATTTTAGCACCTTTAAAGTAGCAAAAGTCTTTCCATCAACTAAAGTTAACGGAAAATGTCGCTATTACGTCATGTGTCGAGCAGATGACCAATATATTTTTTGAAATTTCTCAAATGCCCTTCACTTCTATCATCTACAATCCATGTTCTTCATCATCGTTGGAAAATTCATGTCTTGCCGGAAACATCATAGCATCGCCAGAAATTTCAATGTCTTGCCAGTAACACCATAGTTTTACTGGAAAATTCAAAAATCATTCCCTAATTTTATCATTCAACAAATTACTACAACTCAATTTCATTCAATCCATGAAAAATGTCAACAATTTTTTACATTTTCTAAGAAATTTAACAACCAAGCACAAATTTCTCATTAAAAAAAAACTAACAAGCAAAGAGGAGATATGACAGAGAGGCACAACGAAACTCGAGCCGACGAAGCCACGGAAAAACTCTTCTTCTCCGGCGGATGCGGCCGCAGCGAGCGGCGACGACGACGAGAAGACCAAGCACAAAATCGTGCTTCTTCTCCAGCAGGTCTGGCCGTGGAGAGCGAATGCGGTGGTGAGAAGAACAAGCACGAATCCTCCTCCCGATCTCTATCCTTCCTCCGAGTTCTCCACCGACGAGACGCCACTCGATGTGAATCATCCTCCACCAACGGTTGCGGAGAAGAAGAAGCGTCGCAATCGGACGACGGAGCTTGCGTTGTCGAGTGATGGCACTTTCGCTCTCGCTGTGAATTGCAACAAGGTGATTTGCGTACTGATCCCAACGTTGCTACTTCTCCGGCGAGATTTGACGTTGCAAAAGCGATTTGAGAGTGATTCGAGAAAAGAGGGTTTGAGAAATGAGATATGAATCTCATCCTCTTATTTTATTGAATATTATTATAATTTTTGGTATTTTAAAATAGAATGAGGACATTTCGGTCATTTTCACTGCTAATGTTACATTTAACTGACGAAAAAAATTTTTGCCACTGCATGGGTGCTAAAAGTTTCAGACCAAAGTTCAGGGGTGCAAAATGAAAACGCCGATATTTCAGGGGTGCTTATTGTATTTACCTCATTATATTTCACTGAATGGACACTTTTTCCCTTAACAAGTTCTCGTAATTTATGGGGTAAAATGGTTCCAAACGCTCTGGACTTACACGAATTTTAGATTAGGCCCTTATTTAGGATTTTTGCTAGTGCTAGTTTAGGACCCTAAACTTACCATAATTTTGATCTAGGCCCAATCGACTAGTTGCTCCCAGTTCGCATCTGACACGTTAGCAGGTGCACCTAATCTAAAATTTGTGTATGTTCAGGGGGTCTGGAACTATTTTACCCAAATAAAAAAAAACAAAGAGAGAAACAACCAGCCACATCCCTCAGACTCGTAATCATCTCTTCCTCTTCTCCATCTCTCACTTTCAATCATTTAGGGCGAGGGTTTCGGAGAGCACAATCCCACCTGTGGTGCCGAAGCCGTAGACAATCATGTAGGGCGGACAAATCTGAATGCAATTGGTGGGATCAAAATAGTTGTGGGAGAAGAGATGAGTGGTGGTAGAGGAGGATGCATGACCATTTTGGGGATTTTTGAGATGGTGAGCTCTAGTAAGTGAGGCTGGGACCAAACGACTAAGCTTCTAATACAAATCATCTGCATATAAGTTTGGATGGAAATGCAAGAGTGGGATTGTTAATGAAGAAATAAGAGGTACCAAGAACAACATGTTAAGAAAACAATATTGAAAAAAAAAAATGGCCATGGTCATTAACGTGTTGTTCACATGTTAAGGAAGTTATCTTGAAAATATTCTAAATGTCTAAGTCTAAGGTGTAATCTAGTGGTTCAGACTCTAAATGTTAAGGAAGCGTGAATTCTTAATCCTAAGTTCTTGATACACACCATTAATAGATGATCAAGTGTGTTCTCATAAAATTGTCTTGGATGGAGAGTAAAAATCTCGACATGGAAAATTAGAGTCACATCTCGATAGGGAAGACTCCATAAATATAAACTAGGAAAAGAAAGTGTCTTGTCAATTGAATGCTCTCTTCCTCTTACCAAGAAAATCATATTTATACTTACAACCCAACCTCGTCATGTGTCATCGTTTGGTTGTTTGTTAGAGAAGTAAAATCCACATCGGGTGTTAAAATTATATAATTTTAGGTGCACCGAACACAAGTGTCGAATGAGCTTCAAATCTTTTGAATATCTTTTCATCATTGCAAGGATGAGTAGAGCCCCTACGAGTTTCTACTACTATGGATGACGTCTTAGTGTCTGAATGAAGCAATGCATCGTGGTGGCGACCTGAAGAGGCGGGTACCTTGAAGGTGACTTGGGGAGAAGAGTTGAGAACTCACCATGTAATTTAAATGTTTTGACCTTCCCATGTGAGTTGGCGCATGACGGAATGACCGAACGACTTAATGGACAAAATCATTGTGTTTTGTTGCGACAGGCTAAACTTCGTTGTGACAAACATTCTTTGTTGTGACGAATTGTTGACCGAGCGCGTGAAGGAGTTGTTCTGGGGGCGTAAACTCCTCGCTACAAGAGAAATTGCACAGATTCTGTCAATTGTGACAAATCACTAAAATTATATCAAAAAATTTATTATGTGACGGAATTGTGACATAATGATTTTGTCACTATTCAAGTCATCACAAATGTTAGGGACATAAAACTTTGTCACAGATTCTGACAAAATTTCATAAATGTGATGAAAAATATGATTTCTGTCATAATTTGTGACGAAGCTGTGACTGAAAATTTCTCTCATAGATTTTTGTCACATTTCGCAACTTTACTTTTAGTGCCTTATTAGTCATTGGGCGAGTTTTATAATTATGGGATTCTTTGAGAAAGAGTATTTGTTTCCCAATCTTAGCTAGGGGAGCAAGTTCACGTTTGCAGCTCAAGCAACGTGTTTGCGTGCACATGTTCTAAGATCATGTCTTCGGGAGCGCGCTCTAGAATAGGAGCATGTCTGTGGAGGCGGGTTCTAGGAGCAAATCCATGGGTGCGTTCCCGGAGAAAGACCGCGGGGCACAATCATCTTGCACTAGAGCCAAAATTGTCTTCTATGAATGAACTCATCTGATTGAGCAAAAGAGGAATACAAAGAGTGAGATAGAAAGATCGAAGGTTTCCGATGAAGGCATGTCAAATTAATCTCCAACTTGGTGGATAGAACCATCTGATATGAAAAAACGACGTTGTCCTGAAGAATCCGACGACGATTGAGCACAGAAAGAAGATAACCACATTTTTTATCGACTGAATTTTTTGATGCACTAACACGGCACCGTTTGTATGGGTAACACATGTTTTGTGGCAACCCTTTGCCAAAATTCTGAACAAAATGATAGAGTACTACAGTAAGATGATTTCTCTTCAGCCGAATCTGAAAAACTCCAAACTATAAATATAAACTCGTAAACAATTTTTTTATATAGAAAAATGTTAGTGTTGGGTGTTTAACTATTTTTTGAAATATGAAACAAACTATATCTCCTTAAAAGCCAGCAAAAACCTTGAATTCATCTTTTACAACTCTCCGTCGCTGACACATAATAACAAACTCTATTCTTTGGCATCAATCGATCGGGTTTCAAAATAGAAAGAGACAAAACCAAAAACACTTTGTCACTTTTCAATTTAACTATTATTATTTTATGATTCAATGATTTTGTCTCTTTTGTACTAAAACATCTTTTGAGTTGAACTCTTAATTAGGTTGGTCTTGTTTGAGTTCTTGTAAACTATTTATGTTATAAATTAAACTCACTCACCAACATGAGTCAGTTTTTATGTGTTACGTCAGTATTTGTTGACGCTCATCATGTCACGTTGGATACAAAGTCCACATGTCGATGTCACGCCATTATAACGTTTCATTTTTTTATTACACAGCTAAAATGACATCGTTTTGATTGTTTGTGATGTAAAGAAATAATAAAACACGTCATTATGTATGATGTGACATGCACTCGTGGACTTTCTATTTGACGTGTCAAAAAATGTTGACGTGATACCTGAAAACCGACTGCAACCGGATGAGTGAGTTTAATTAATAAAAAATTGTTTTTAAGGGCTCAAATAAGACTAAATCCTAATTAGGAACTAAATCCATAAAATGTGTCAAGTCCTCGACATGTCGATGCACGTCATTCATCCGGTGAGGGGGGTTTGTTGGGCGAGGCCGCCGAAGGGACATCCTTACCTTAATGTGGATGACTCAAGTAGGGAAGACAATGCGGCTTGTGGAGGTGTGGTTCGCTCTTCTACGGGTAATGTGTTATTTGCTTTTAGTATCCCTCATGGCGTGGGTACAAACAATATGGCATAATCTATGGAATTATTGTGTGGTTTGCAACTTTGCAAAGACAAAGGTATTACTCTTTCTTATGTTTGCATGAATTCTAAACTTATTTCGGATATTTTTGGGGGCCGTTTTGGTTGCCCATGGGCTTATACTTAATTGCGTTGGGCCTCTGTTTTTTTGTTGGGAGCGGTTCATGTGGTTCATGTGCTTAGGGCGGCAAATCGTGCAACGGATTGGCTCGTTTCGCATGGTTTAACTTTTCAGTCTAAGTGTATTTTGGGTTCTAATTTTCCTTATGCTTTTGTTTATATTGTTGATAGTGATAGGGCTGACTTTATTTCTTTCCATCCAGGAAAGTTATTTATGTAATGTCGTGCATGCATTTAGCGCTTGTATAGGTGCATTTTTGAGAAGGTAAGGCTCATATGTCCCCCTTCCTTTCTTTTTTGATAAAAGACCAAATCTTTATTAATAAAACAAACATAATACAACATAAATAAAGCAACAACAAACACAAGACAAACTACTAACTAAACAAGACCAAAACATAAGAGAAAGGTTACATGAATTCCTTCTCCAGAACATGTGAGCAATTACTAAACAGATGACCGAGCCGCCTACATTTAAAAAGACGTCAATCTTCAGCCTAGCCAATGCCCTTATATTTCGTACCTGCTCTTCGAATTTGGCTTTCTTCTTTGTTTATGATCCGATTTTCCTTGTGATACCTCTCGACAAAACTTCCTAATCGATCTTGAAAATGTTGCTTAAATCTTATACATGAAGTTGAACGAGGGAAGTATGAAGGCTTCTTTTTTTCCATCAAACCTGATGAGGGGTGGATAACACTAGTGTATGGGAGCATAGCAACATTGATAGAGTTGCTCATAACTAAATTTCCTGAAATGGAAGAAAGACTGCTTGTAGTCTCAAAATTAGTGGCACGTCTTTGATGTCTCCTGATACGCAGATTTGTTGAGTCGTTGACAATATTCTCTTGAGAACTAATAGTGGTCGAACCAGCCAGGGGCGAATTTGCAATTGACTCCATGAATTGACTACCCTTGGGAGCATTCCGAGTACTAGACTTTTGATAGTAAATTTGAGTTGAGGTAGAAGGTCTCATCGATTTATTGGACATGAAATTTGAACAATTTGATCCAGCATGGTTTCGACTTCCACATTAGGAACATTGCAAGATATATTTTTCCCATTTAAATTGAATCCACAAAGACTGTTCACTATTATGTGTTAAGAGAAAACCTAAGTGGTCGGCTGACTGAAGCTTTGAAGTGCTCATATTGTCGGACCATTCTGACATTGGCTTCTTACCCAGAAGCTTGACCTCTTTTTGCAACAAATCAATTTTGGTCTGATAAGTTTGAACAATTCCTTCAAGTTCAGTATCATGAGCTTCCACAAGTGATTTACTCTCTCGAACTTCAACGAGTTGAGTCTTTAAGGAGGAATTAGACTTCCTAACCTCATCTAATTTTTTCCTC
>JAYMTK010003492.1:0-12217 GCA_036897405.1 Pelargonium myrrhifolium | reverse complement strand
CTTTTTTAAATTTAAATATAGTTTTGGTAATTTAAAGTTTAAAGAAGGGTATTTTGGTCATTTTTAGTGATTCCGTAGAATGTAACTGACGAAATGACTCTTGCATACTTTATGGTAGTCTAAAATCATCAAAAATAGTTCATAGATGCCTTCTGTAATACTTAATACACCAGAAGTGTCTTCTGTAATTACCCCTTCACAACCGACCTTCTCATTGCCTCTAGAATAATAGCCCATGCTTCCGCCTCCTGTTGACTCAAAACAGCCTTCCGAGAACAGTAACTAGCCCCCAAGCAGGCTCCACCAGCATCCCTTGCCCACCAACCAGCTCCGGATCTCTTCTTCTGCGAAAACCCATCCCACTACCGGCCGACCACCCTCCTGTCACCTCCAACCACCCCCTCAACAGCTGAGAACTTGCGTTCATAATACTTCCCACATCCCACCACTTCCCATTCCATATCTTATCATTCCTACGAGCCCACAACCACCAGCAAAAAAACAATTAAGACAGTAGAAACTTACAAATTTAGGTACCTACATCTAGAATTGGACATACTGTTACAATCTACATACTTTAGGATCTAATTTGTGTATATCAAGCCCAAATCCGCACTAGATCAACCCAAAGCATGAAGGCTTGCAAGTTTCTCCATACTTGGAGAAATCTCTAGAAATATTTCATTCCCACTCATTCCAACAATCTTAAGAATTTTCTAGACATAAGTAGGAACATGTATGATTAATGCTACCCCTCCATAGCGCTTTTGTATTGTTAAATCTTAGTCATCCACTCTAGTATAAATAGGTGATGACAACATTTTCCAAACCATCTCCATCTCTGTTGTAATATTGTGTTATTGTAATAAATGCTTTCTTTTGTTAACTTTTATTGTACTTAATTTTCTGTTTTTTTTCCTTGCTCATTAATCTTTGGCTGACTTAGACAAAGCGCACGAAGTGCAAAACCGTATAAGTGTTGAATGGTCTCACGAAGCATTCAGGTCGTTACACTATGCTTTATAGTTTTCTTCAAGATTAATCCTAATACTAAACTAGGGGCACACTTTGAATTATTATGTGTTATTCAAGTAAAGTACAATTACTATTTGAAATTACAACTCCTAAATGGACAAACACCATGAGACATGTGACAATCAACCTCATACATTTCTGTTATTCGACGGACATACGTATAATTATTATAGTGTACCTCATACATTTCTGTTACTCTACGGACATACGTATAATTATTATAGTGTACTAACTGTTTAGAACCAAAGAGTATTTATGATAGAAATAACTGTTTAGAACCAATGAGTATTTATGATAGAAACAAAAAAATATGTTACATGTTATGAGTTTAGAGAAAAGTTGTAATATGCAATTGTATCTTAGTGTTTGAATACCTATATCATTCTTATTTTTAGTTACAAATTTAAATTTTTAAAAGATTCAAACTTCACCATCAATTTGTTTCTCCCTAAAATGAAACAGGGTAGGAAGGCAACCTAATTCTTTTTTTCTTTTTCGGGTTCAATGTATATCAGTTAACTGATATAAAATTATATTTGTCAAACTAATAAAGTGATGACACCTCATTTAAAATCATGGATTCGGACGGGTCGCTCTGCTCTCACAAATTCACTTGAGTGGGTATAAATATTTTAAATGAAGTGTCATCACCTCATTGACTTTGTTAAGTTACAACTAATTTAATTTTATACCAGGCAACTGATATACCTTTTACCCTTCTTTTTCTAGGTATCAAATTAAGTTTACAGCGTAATTAAATTTTAAAGAGTTTTAGATAGAGCCGGCACGGGCTTGACCAAGCCCATTCCGCAGCCCATATGTATGTACGTACTTTTAAATTTTGAAAATCAAGTAATGTATTTGAGTGAGAGTGAAAGGAGACCAAAGTAAGATCCGATGCAGATACTGAAAATGTCCTCCATCATCGTCACCAATTCAATCTCTACCCCCAGAAATCACATAAATTACAACCTTAAACCCTAACTATCAACTAACCATAGCATCATCAGCACAAGCACAACACACTCAACTCGAAAGCGAGAGATCCTCTGCTGCGGCAATGCCCCACCGTAACGACCCTACGTCCCTCCCTCTGGTGGTGGCCCTGAACTGCATCGACGATTGCGCCGTCGAGCAGGACTCCCTCTCCGGGGTCGCCTCCTTCGAACACGTCCCCCTCAGCCGCCTCTCCGATGGCCGGATCGAGTCCGCCTCCGCCGTCCTTGTCCACTCCCTCGCCTACCTCCCTCGCGCCGCCCAGCGTCGCCTCCGCCCCTACCACCTCATCCTCTGCCTCGGCTCCTCCGACCGCGCCGTCGACTCCGCCCTCGCATCTGACCTCGGTCTCCGCCTCGTCCACGTCGACACCTCCAGAGCCGAGGAGATCGCCGATACCATCATGGCCCTCATCCTCGGCTTGCTCCGCCGCACGCACCTCCTCTCCCGCCACGCCCTCTCCGCTTCTGGATGGCTCGGCTCCGTCCAGCCGCTCTGCCGGGGGATGAGGAGGTGCCGGGGACTCGTCCTCGGAATTGTTGGTAGATCTGCTTCCGCCAGGTCATTGGCTACTCGGAGCTTGGCTTTCAAGATGAGCGTGCTCTATTTTGATGTTCATCACGTAAGTTTCGCTTACTTCAGCAAATGTGTTGCGTTTCAGTGTTACATTTCATGGTTTGGCTTCAATTTGTGCACTTTTTGGTTCTAAATATCATAAATGTGATATCTAGGTCTGGTGTGAGTATGTCTGAGACTGATTGATTTCATCAGTTTGAGTTGATGTTCTTTTTAACTGAAAATATGTTTTTAGTTTGATGCCAAGAGTTATATTACTTGTTAATTATTCTTTAAGTTCAGTGCATTATGAAGTAGCATACATGTTATTACTTGTTAATTGTGAGGATAGCTATATTTTGCATTTTATAGCTTCATTTGTGTATTTACCTGGAATAGGAGCAAATAATGTGATAATTCTTATAGCATAAGTATGCCAAATCTCTCATGTCAGGTTAAATTTGAAGATCTCGTGTAGTTTTTCTTCCACTGACATTGGACTTGTTTAGTATTGACTTTTTACCTGAACTAAACGCACTTAGGGAAAAGGAAAATTAAGCAGCTCTGCTATCACTTATCCTGCTGCTGCCCGCAGAATGGATACTCTTAATGATTTACTCGCTGCAAGTGACGTTATATCTCTTCACTGTGCTTTGACAAACGAAACAGTTCAGATTATCAATGCAGAATGTTTGCAGCATATTAAACCTGGTACATTTATTTTCATGCCAAGTGATACTTCAGACATTTGTAATTTCTCATATTTGGTTAATAGTAATTTCTTCTTTCCTTGCAGGGGCCTTTCTGGTAAATACAGGCAACAGTCAGCTGTTAGATGACTGTGCGGTGAAGCAGCTTTTGATTGACGGCACCTTAGCTGGTTGTGCTTTGGATGGTGCTGAAGGGCCACAATGGATGGAAGCCTGGGTATGATAGTTATTCTTAGGGTATGAATTTATCATGTTGGGTGACTTTTCTGTGTAGTTCTCTAGGCAAGTTGTTTGTTCCATGATTTAAAATTTTGTTTCTCATATGGCCCTTCCCAATTTCTCACTTGTTTTCTTCCACCAAATGTTTCTTTAATCTTAATTTTTATTACCCAGTAAATTTGATGATCCGACTTGCAAAAAAAGTGAAAAAAAGATCATCCTTCTGATGCATCAATCTATGATATCCTTGCTTACTTTACAGTATTTGCAGATGCAATCTCCTTATTTGTAGTTAGGTTGAAGATTCAGGACCGTGCTAGATAGTGCTTCCTCTTTTTTCCCCTTTGATATTTCTTTGGGTGAGCATAGCCCAGTGCTAGGCAGGTGTTGGACCAACTCTATCAATTAAATTTTCTTCGGAGTCGTTCCAGCTGGGACAACTTGGTTTATTTGAATGTTTAATCTGCCAGACCAACATTCTTGTTCTTAATTTTCTGATGCAATGTGAAATCACATGTCAAAAAGGACATGAATGATGTGGCCTAAACTCAGTCCAACATTCATCTCAAACAGGATTCTCAGATTCACATGATGTTTGTCACAAATAATGTGTAGATATTCTGGGAGTTCTGTATCATGGTGACGTTGATGTATCTCATTATGACTTTGTTTCAGGTGAGGGAGATGCCCAATGTGTTGATACTGCCACACAGTGCGGATTACAGTGAAGAAGTGTGGATGGAGATAAGAGAGAAAGCTATTTCTATATTGCAAACATTCTTCTTTGAAGGGGTTGTTCCAAAGAATGCTGTCTCAGATGAGGAAGAGGAAGAACAAGAAATAGGTGATGAAAATGAGCGATTTGATGAACAAGACAAAAGTGCTCTGCAGATCTCGGTTGTTGAGCAACTGGCAGATGATATTCATCTAATTCCGGAGAGCACCCAGAGAAATAGTACCATTAATTTGAAAGAGTCTTCCAGTCATAATCAGGATTCAGGCTTGTCTCAACAATCTGCCACTCGATCTGAAGGAAGACGTGGCAGGTCAGGTAAGAAAGCCAAAAAGAGGCATGGTCGTCATAAATCCCAGCAGAAGTCAGATAATCCTGCTGCATTAGAAAGGGGAAGCACTTCACATCGAGAGGATGATACTGCTATGAGTGGCACAGATCAAGTATTAAGTTCAAGTTCTCGGTTTGCTTCCCCTGAAGACTCAAGAAGTCGGAAAACACCTATAGAATCACCTTCCAACCAGCTTATAAAATCAAACAAGGGACTTGGTGAGAAGTCCTGCGAACTGCTGAAAGATGGTTATGTTATTGCTTTATATGCAAGAGATCGCCCTGCACTTCATGTCTCAAGGCAAAGAGTTAAAGGTGGTGGTTTGTTCGTAGACACCATGTCAGATGTGACAAAAAGAGATCCTGCAGCACAGTTTCTTATTGTCTTTAGAAGCAAGGTTTGTTAGCAGAAACTTGTTCCTCCTTGGTTATGCTTAATTTCATCTTGTATTCTAGTTGTGGAAGCTGAAAATTGAATGCGTAAATATGTAATCATAATGTTAACTGATATGATCTTATGAATGCATTGTCTTCAGGACACTATTGGTTTGCGATCATTTGCTGCTGGCGGGAAGTTACTGCAGGTAATGACATTTTACATGGATGCACAAGTTGTTTAAAATGTCTGTTATGAATCTGGAAGCCAGATTTTGTTGTTTCTATTACATGGTTCACATGATATCAGTGGTTGTCACAGTAAGTAGTTGGTTTGTGGCAATATAAATTACCATTTTGGATATATGTTCTTTATTTTGAGGCCGGCAGGATACCAAGTACAGTGCACTTGTGTTGCTATGCTTTTAGAGTATCTAGGTGATTAGATAATCAAGGAGATATTACTTGTGCTTTTGCATGTTCTTGATTGTAATGAAATAATTTGAATTTCTGTTTAGGTAATGGTCACTAAAGTTAGGTTCTATATTTGTGTTGCAGATTAATAGAAAAATGGAATTTGTATTTGCTAGTCACAGCTTTGATGTTTGGGAGAGTTGGATGTTGGAAGGTTCTCTGGAGGAATGTAGGCTGGTCAACTGTAGAAATCCTTTGGTAAGAAGTTCCATTTCTATTACTTTTGAGGATTCCATGTTCGTTAGTTGGAATGCATATGATTTTATTGATTGGACAATATCATTTTAACAAAAAATTACTTTCGGTAATAGAGCTTTCGTTATATAACAGGGACTCTGTCCATGTTGACTCAAGTTGCAATTTTGAGAAAGATTTTATCTTTTGAATAATAAGTGGAAACCCCAGGTCTTATGTATGCTTGAAATGAATTGATTATATGGCACATGATGATGATGCTTCTTTTAAAAGTTGTGGCGGAAGTAGTCACAGTGCGAATCATTACCATATTAAGGGGTCATATCGATCAGCTGGAAATGCTAAAATGCAGAAATATATCCTTTTCTGTGAAATGCATGGGTGGATTGCTACAGAGCAGCTGATCCATTTCTTGAAAAAAATTACTAGGAATTAATCCATTTCTTAACTGTTGCCTATCATTTTCAATCACATTGACATGTATACATATTAGTGCATAATCAATCTCAAGAATTTGTTATTCATCAATCATCATTGATATTATCTGACTCAATTTATCCCGTAATGTTGATGGCAAGTGCAGGCGGTTTTGGATGTGCGCATTGAGATTTTGGCAGCCATAGGGGAAGATGATGGAGTTACTCGTTGGCTTGATTAGATGGGGAACACAGTACTTTTGAGAGTAGCAGCTTCTTCCCTGCCTATTTCTCAACTCTAACAAGGTCTGTATCACTTGAAAATAACTTGTAAGTTTGTAAAGTATAGTTTTCTTGTGTAATGCACATCTTGATCGGATCTGCATTGTGGGGTTGTCAGCCTAAACAGGAGTGTACCTTTTCTTATGTGTCGTAGAGGTTTGTTTGAACAAATAATTCTGCTTTTAAGCTCATTATCTATGAAAGAAGTTCCATTCAAGTGTTGCATGTTGATGAAGATGGTTATTTCTCAAATGGCTGGAACTCAACCTTAAGGGGTTTGGAGAATGAGTACTTTAATGAGTCTTAAAGTAGCAAGTTTGTTATACTATTGCATTCATATTATCCCAATTACATTTAAATTCAAATTCAATCAAAACTAATAATTTAGTAACTTTTTCTTTTATATATAAAAAAATTAGTCTAGGTTTGTTTTGGTCATTTTAATAATTTATATAATTATATCATATTATCATTCATCTTCAGCAAATTGTTTTCTTTCAATGGGTGCTCGTACCTTTACCATCTTGGGACCCTTTAATAAAAATACTTATTGTTGATTAGAAGAAGAAGGAGAGTGTGTGAAATTGTTTTGGACTTTTTGGAATTTCTCCTATTGCAGAGATGACCCTTAAAATTGATTTTCATTTGTTTAGTCCTTAGACTTTCTCCTGTTACAGTTGGTAATCATCTCCACGTAAGGTAAGTTTTACCAAAAGAAAAAAATTCTGAAGTCTAGAGATTCGAAAGATAAAATATTATATTTCTTTTCTTTCCTCCAATTTGAGAACTATCCGATCATCTTCTCTTCTTCAATACATCACCACCATTGGCGGTGTCAGGCTCCTTGTCGGCACCATCATCCTTACTGACACCATCATCGAATCTGGCTTAGACGGCTTTGGTGGTCCGATGAATGAAGACCAGTGAAGGGGCTTCTTCGTTCAACAGTGCGAGATATATAGTTTTCGTTGATGGTCGATCTCGCCAGCGTTGATAGAGGAGAAGAGGAGCGGACGAGGTGACATAGGACGACAAAAAAAGACGAGCAAACGAGGCGACGATGGTGCCGGTGAGAAGGCTCACACCGCCATGACTATGGTGGATTGAAGAAGAGAAGATGATCGGACAACTCTCAAATTGGAGAAGAAGAAAAAAATTTGATCTCCTTTCTTTTGAACTCCTGGACTTTCAATTTTTTATTTATTATTTTAGTCCAACTTACTTGACGTGGAGGTGCTTATTAGCTGTAACAGGTAACGTTAGACAAAAATAAAAAAGTTCGAAAATCCATGAAGTCCACAGTAAAAATTAGTTTGAGGTATCATCTCCACAATGAGAGAAAGTCCAAAAGAGGTCTAGAACTACTTCATCCAAAAAACCAAAACTCAACTTCCAGCTTCTTATCACGGTGAATTTACTACAATTTCAACCAGCTCTTTTGAGCTCTATACAGTTTTGCAACAGTGCTACCAAACAAGCTCTTAAACATCTTCAATAAATTGCTTTCCTGCACAATTTCTGTTACAGCTATTTAGTCACGATCACAAGTCAAGCGAAAGACTACAAATTTACAAGTCAAGCAAAGGACTGGAAGCACAACCACAGGTCTCAACTCTCAATCCATTTAGTCTTGTTCACACACACTACACCATTGTTGAGTGAAATGTGCATAAAAACCTCATCCAGGCTTCAACAACAAGTAATTATTTTAAGTGGAACATACATGAGGTCTCAATCCATGAGTCTCCTCGCGCTGAATCTGATCATGCTCACGCTCCTCGCCTCGGCCTCCAATTCGGATGCTGCCGGGCGCATCGCCATCTACTGGGGCCAAGGCAACCGTGCAAGCGAGGGCACGCTCACTCAGACTTGCGCATCCGGAAAGTTCGGCATCGTCAACATAGCTTTCCTTTCGAAATTCGGTAATGGCCAGACTCCTGAAATGAACTTGGCCGGACACTGCGACCCGACATCCAACGGTTGCCAGGTAGTGAGCACGGGGATCCGGAATTGCCAAGACAGAGGCGTCAAGGTCATGCTCTCCATTGGAGGCGGTGTCCCGGGCTACACATTGTCAAGCCCCGAGGATGCCACGCGCCTGGCCGTTTACATATGAAACAACTTCCTTGGGGGACACTCCAACGCCAGGCCGCTTGGCGATGCGGTTCTGGACGGCGTAGATTTCGATATCGAGAGTGGAGAGCTTCATTACGTGGCACTCGCCGGGAAATTGTCCGAGCTGGGCCGAGGGTCCGGGAGGAAGTTCTACTTAACTGCCGCGCCGCAATGTCCATTTCCTGACCAACACCTGAAAAGTGTACTTTCCCAGGTTGTTTTCGACCATGTTTTCATACAATTTTACAACAATGGTCAGTGCGAGTTTGTTAGCAGCCCAGAAGGGTTCCGGAGTTCGTGGAGGCAATGGACATCGACTATTCGGGCTACCAAGTTCTTCGTTGGCGTCCTGGCTTCTCAGACGCCAACGGATACTGGTTATGTGCCGTCGGAGATGATGATTTCTCAAATCCTGCCTTTTGTGAAAAGCTCAGGCGATAAATAAGGAGGCGTCATGCTGTGGGACAAGCGGGGAGATGATCGGAGTGGATACAGCTCCAAAATCAACAATCATGTTTGATTTGTTTGCTCAACTATGTTTTCGAGTTAGCTGCTATGTTTAGTTTCCTTTGGGTTCACTAGGTGGACTAGGTCAGCAAACCGTTGATTAGTTCAAGGGTTTCACAAACTATCAAAGTGTACGGATGCATATATTAAACTGAAGGAACCTCTGTAATCTTTATTATATATATTATCAAAGTTGACAAGGTCTCAAGGATTCAAAAGGTCAAAACACCGATCAAGCAAACATATGAAACACCATAAACATATTTTCTGCAAGAAACTACAAGAAACTTGTCTAAGCTCCCATATGAATCATGCACCGCAGACCCTCTCCTTTCAGCATCAAATCAAAGGCTTTGTTGATCTCTGAGAACGGGACCGAATGAGTCACAAACTTCTCCAACTCCATTTCCTGTAACAACATCATACATAAACCAGTTTCAGACTTTGTATTCATATGTTGTGACAAATAAGGAACACAAAGATGAAAGATTCAGCTAAATATATGACTCACCTTATTCATGTACTGTTCCACAACTTTGGGAATATCAGTACGAGGTTTGTAGTTGCCATAGAATGTGCCCTTCAGTGTCCTCTCATTCAAGAAGTTCATGGGATGAGTCTTGAATGCATCATCTTTGTTCGGCACGCCCACAAGTACAGCAACACCCCAACCCTGCAAATTATATACAAATTAGACCCAAACTCAATCATTGATGTTCAAATCAACCACTAGATCAAACACAACCAGATAGTAATTCATTACATCATGGACACATTCAAATGCGGAAATCATGGCCTGGAGGCTCCCGGTACATTCCACACTGCAATCCACTCCTCCACCCGTCATCTCAGCAATAACCTCTTGAACAGGTTTATCATGGTCTTTCGGATTCACAAACTCGGTAACACCAAAGTTCTTTGCTGCATTCAGTAACCAAAAATTGAACTGTAAATAACCAGTTAAAAGAAACTGAAAAAAAAAGAAAAAAAAAAAGAGGTAATGGGGTTTCAATCCAATTCACCTTGTTCAAATCTACTGGGGTTTAAGTCTACTCCAATGATCCTTGAACAACCAGAGATCCTTGCTCCTTCAGCAGCCTAAGAAAACGATTAAAGAACAAGCCAACATTGTAATCTAAAATCCTTTCCTAGACAGTAACTTTCAAGAAACAAAACAAATTAAGATAAAAACTCACAGCAAGGCCAACAGCACCCAAACCGAAAATGGCAATTGATGAACCTTTTTTCGGTTTTGCAACATTCACAGTAGCACCATAACCTGCAAGCACAAACAAACAAAATCAATCAAGATTAAGTAGATTATACATAAATTTTACAGAAAAAAGTAGTTGCATATATTGATATATACCTGTAGATATTCCGCAGCTAAGAACACAAACTTTGTCGAGTGGAGCATCGGGATGGATCTTGGCGACACAACCAACATGGCAAACAGTGTATTCGCTGAAAGTAGAGGTACCAACAAAGTGGTAAATGGGCTTGCCATTAATGGAGAACCTGGATTTTCCATCACTGAGCATCACGCCCCGGTCAGTGTTGATCCTCAAGAGCTCACACATGTTGCTCTCTTCTGATTTGCAGTGGGCACAATCTCCACATTCCCCGGTGAACACGGGAAGCACTTTGTCTCCCGGTTTCAGATCAGTCACACCCTCGCCTACACTCTCCACAATTCTGAACATAAACAAGCATTAATTAGCTTCCAACTAAACAATTGAACTTCAAATATGCTATTTACAACCAACACCCATCAAATCAAGCGGTTTAAGGCGCTTGGATTCTTCATAGGAATCAGGTTCAAGTCCTATCAGGGGTGCTGGTATTACCAATTAAAAAGAATGATATTTACAAATTCATAGCTAAGGAACACACATACCCTCCAGCTTCATGACCAAGAATTCGAGGAAACACTGGGGTCTGGCCCTGCAATTTAAACAAACAAACCATTTCACTTAAGCAGGATCACCAATTTATATGCATGATTGAAGAAGTAATGAAATTAGGCAAACCCATCAGTTAAAAAACAAAACTTTTTAACACCAAGATGAGATTGAAATGTAATTACCTTAGCTTCCCAGAAGTAAACATCAGTGTGGCAGAGAGAAGTGACGAGGATCTTCAAGCGGACCTCATTGGCCTGCGGTGGTGCCACCTCCACTTCTTCCATCACCAGTGGTTTTCCAGCTTCCCATGCCACCGCAGCTATAATAAAACCCCCATTAATTTACAAAGGTTTAATTAATCAGACCCATTAAAGAAAAAAAACTGGTTTACTGATGAAAAATGATGATCCAGAATATGCAAGTTCAAATTGAAACCACAAAGTTTCAAAGACCACAAAAAATGAACAACCCACAATCTTAAAATCCTAGTAGAGTAAAATCAGAAACAAAGAATCCAGAAAATGGGATGGAAGAGAAGTAAAGGACAGACCTTTGCATTTGATAACCTTGCCGGCTGTGCTAGACATTGAATCGGTTGAGAAATTGAATTTAATTCTTTATGGGATCTAAGCAATTGTTGTCTTTTTATGCGATTGTGAGTAGTGAGAAGAACAGGAGCAGAGTGTGGGTATTTATACAGTGAATGATTATGAGAAAAATAAGGATTGGTGTTGGGATGAGATGGGACCCATGGATCGTACGATAGGGACAAATACCATGTTCGGTTTGTGTTGATGGTTTTGCTTGCTTTCTTGCTGATCACGATTTTTTTCTTTGAAAACAAGTTAATTACGAAAATCCCGTGTGTTTGTTTTTGCGCTACGTTGTATATATGTGTCTGGTTTTCTTCTCTTTCAGCGGCGCCGACGAAGGACCAACTATTGTATTACAATTTACAACCACTTGTCACTCTTCTTTATTGGACACGTTCCTATAGGCTATGACACTTTTATCCAGTTATATTTCCGAATAAAATTACTAAATTGGATAATTACACAAGACAACATGTACTATGGATTATTATAAATGACACCTCTGAATTACGTTTGATGTCTTTTGAACTATCATGAACTTTGTAAGAGTCTTTCCGTTTTAACATAGTTAAAAATCAATTGAAAACCCTTCTACAATTCCAAAATACCAAAATGAAAATATTATTAAATTAAAAAATAATAAAATAAAGAAGATCCATCTCCATTTCCATCTCATTCTTAGTCATCCATTTCTCAAATCTCACTTTCTCTCTCACCCACGAAAGCCTCCACTGAACAACAACCGCCGACTTCTTATCTCGACGTGGACGTGGCCGAA
>JAYMTK010003491.1:0-12220 GCA_036897405.1 Pelargonium myrrhifolium | reverse complement strand
ACACCTCATTTAAAATCATGGATCCGGACGGGTCGCTTCGCTCCCACAAATTCACTTGGGTGGATATAAATAAAATTTATTGAGGTGTCATCACCTCATTAGCTTGATTAAGTTGCAATTGATATAAATGTGTATCAGTGAACTAATACACATTTTACTCTTAAAAAACACATACATGTATTCTAATCATGTGTATATATTTTCATGCAGTTGAGCTGACGTCTATCTATTATCTATATCATTAAACAGTTTTTGTTGTTATACAGATTATTTAGATACTGTTTGGGCTTTAAAGATTGGGCCTTCATGAGAGTAATCTGGGCCTGCCCAATCTATTATTGAAAGTTGGGCCTCAAGCAGGCTCCAAGTAGACCCATTATGCCAAGCCCATATTAGTTATTTGATTATTTCCAACAGAAAGCACTCAGCTGCACATTCTATCTTAAGTGGATGTTAATAGCACAAACGAATATGTGTCAACATAATTAAAGATGGTTCAACCACCAATTACTGCTATTTTAAGAAAATCAAAATTAATTTTATCTTCAACTCAAGTGATGGCGTGAAAGTCCACTCGGGTCTTTGACCGGATATCGGTTGGAGTAGAAACCTGATCCATGAAATATCCGATCTAAGATAGACCCGAAAAATATTTGCACGCCAACATAAGCTTACGAACCTCGTTGACACGTAAACCCCGACTCATCCCATTTGTGAATTGTGATCAGTGGCAGAGTCAGATTTGAGGCTCAACATGGGCACAAATTTTTTAAATCGGGACTAATTAATTGTTGAACAACTAATGTTTATTAAAGTATTTTAGGAGAGATTGGATGAGTCAAACTAAACCTGAGTGTGAAGAATTGAACGTAACTACGCCTTGTAAAAAAGGTTTTAGGGAGGATGGGGTGGGCACATGCCTACTATGGCCCACCCCTGGCTCTGCCAATGATTGTGATACCGTTGATAAGGCACTTTTCCTCCGACCTTCATCTGAGTCCGAGCGTGAGCCCGTTCAAAAATTTCTCGTGAACTCTGAGCGTGAGGCGTGCGCGAAGCCATCTGCGAGCCATGTGCGTGAACCATCCTGTGAGCAAAGTTGTTCGTGAGACCATCCCGTCTACAAACGTTTGTCCGTGAGTCCACGAGGGTCACAACACAAGGACGACACACGGGTGTAACGCGCAAGAGAGATGTGTTAAAGTCGTCCATCAAATCTCACCCGTTAACACCAAGGATAATTCATAGGAACGCAATACAATGACGTGAGTGCGCATGACCACTCTGTCCCAAACAAAAGAGGATCGCATCGATACAGGAGTCCTATAGCCTATGATCCCCACAAATCTGAGAACTGAGACTCTCCTTTACCTGCTAGGGAGAAAAACTAGCAAATGTAGAAAGAAATTTAAAAAATACCAAAAATGTCTGCGGACTCCACATCAACACTGACCAACACCACGTGTAAGTAAGAATGAGACCTATAAAAGGGCTTTGAAACAACAAATAAAAACTTCGGTCAATTTATTATTCAAACACTTTTCGCAAGAATTCGAAAACGCTCTCAACGTTCTTTGTGTTCTTCATTAAGTGTATCATGTTCTTCGTGATTCTTTGAACGAACAGCGAAGATCACCGATCTTCATATTTTGTGTTCATTAGTGTTTTTGTGGAGATCTTACTCTCATGCTGGAGGTGGTCTCTCGGACACATATTCAGGGCTATGCTTAACAGTGATCGAACTTGCAGCGCTGCTGCTCCACCAAATAACCGAAGACCCAAGTCGGACAATCTGATTACGCCAACATACCTTAACTATTAGATATAAAGACTACTATTACGACATCGTTTCGAACTTGAGATTTGATCAAATCAAAAAGGTTAAACCACTGTTAAAAATTAGTGGTTGTAATATACCTTATAATGTTTTATGTACGCAGACATGGAGTACTTGTTATTTCAAATCTCAACTAATTAAACTGGTTTTACGTTTCACCTTTTCAAATTCTTTGAAGCTTTATCAATATGGACTTGTAACCAGGGCCGACTTTGAGGGTGTACAATAGGGGCGGTTGCACAGGACCTCATTATTGGCTGTGTATATTTTGTAATTTTGAGTTAGTTTTTTGGATTCTATGCAATAATGGAGTACCTGTTTTTCTTTTATGCAAGGAAGAGGAAGAAACGGTGGGTCCACATGAGAGTTTCATTAGTTGTAAGTGGTGGGACCCACCTCTCTTAATTTAAAATTAAAAATTTAAATAAAAGAGTGCATGGTTACTTTTTGACAATTTGAAGAACTAAAGTAAAAAATTCTTAATTAAGGGATATAAAGTATTATATTTGGATGGTTCCAAATTTAAATAGAATGATTTTTTTTTTATCTATTAATTTGTTTTATATTATGCAAACCCAACATCAAATATCGAGACTTACATTGAACAAAAATTTAAGACAATAACACAAATGAATATTTTTATAAATAAATAGATTTTATAAAGCAGTTATTTAATAAAATTCTAATTTATATGTTTTATGGACTTTGACATGTTTTAAAAATTTATTAAAAGTTTAAAAAAAAATTGAAGTCAGACAATTTTTGTTCTTTTTCTTGTGCTCTATTGAATAAAATATTGTATCATACTCATAAAATATTGTATCATACTCAATTTTTAGTTTTTAGTTTGTCAATGTACAAATTATGATTTATAACTATAACTTATTCATTGATTTTAATTAATCAATCGAGATCATATTCATTCGTTAATGTTAAACCCCGATTTAAAATATTTAGAGCCCCAAATTTCACATTTGGCACATGGCCCATGAAATCTTAGAGATGGCCCTGATGCACACACAAGGTTAAAAGGTTTTGAAGTCACCAAAAAAAAAAAAGATAAAGACCCAGATTGAAAAACTCACAAAATCGAACAACCCAAGAATAAAAAAAGTAACTTTGATGGAAATGAAAGCAGAAAACAACATAGTACCTTGGTGTCAAGCATGACAGCGCAGAGAATGCCAGTGTTGTTCATGGCAGTCCTGAGGTTGTCAAGAGTCTCCTGGTGGTATTCATGGCTACCATGTGAGAAGTTGAAGCGAGCCACATTCATGCCAGCCCTGAGAAGCTTCTCGATCATCTCCACAGACCTTGAAACAGGACCAAGAGTGCACACGATCTTGGTCTTGG
The DNA here is from genome assembly GCA_036897405.1 of Pelargonium myrrhifolium. Classification (NCBI taxonomy): domain Eukaryota; kingdom Viridiplantae; phylum Streptophyta; class Magnoliopsida; order Geraniales; family Geraniaceae; genus Pelargonium; species Pelargonium myrrhifolium. The sequence continues at coordinate 9,030 of JAYMTK010003491.1, read as the reverse complement.
GCTTCCTGTCTGCTGCTGCTCCTAGAACCTTCTTCATTGTAGAAGCTCTGTTTTGGCTCTGCTCCTGCTAGGTCAACAATAACGAAAAGGGTTTTGTAGGGTTTTAGAGAATTGTTGTTAGAGAATGAGACTAGTGCGGGGTTTATATAGATGTGTTTCCATCAACAGTAACAGAATTCCTTTTCAATTAATCAGCTTTCCTTTTCTCATTAAAATTTTGCTTGCCCAATACTTCAACGATTTTTTTTTTTTTTTGAATGGATTGATTATAATTATTTTTCAAAAAAATTGAAATAATAATTATTTAAATTAATTACCACCTTATTTGGGAAAAAATCTAATATTTTTAAGTAAAAAAGTAGTAATTCTTATAAAAATGAAAAAACTATCAGAAATTTGTAAATAGAGAACCGACGCGACTCAATTGAAGACGCCACTCTGACCTATTTTCCACTTTATTTACTTGGAAAACAAGCCAACTCATTAACCATGTACACAATTAATTAAATTAATTAGAAACCTAAGAGAAATTGGAGTTCTTCCAGAAATATACGTTTTTTATTCTGTTCTTTTTTTTTTTTTCCCTCTTTCACATAGTTTAAGGCGACAAAAGAATATTACAATGGAGAGAGAGAGGAATATTTTTCAAAATATTATTTTTACTTAATCTTTATAAAAGAGGTGACAGCATGAATATTGAGTGCCTTAACTACTTCAAGTTTTATTATTATTATTTCAATTGAAATTGCTTAATAATATTTTATTGATTTGTCCAAAATCTTGGCAAGAAAAGAGAGTTCAAAAGTGAGAAGAATATATTCAAACAGGGAAAAGAAAATTGTCCATCACATAAACATCGGTGTTGTCCACTATTCTATTTTTTCATTTGTGCAATTATTATTGTCATGATATTGGCATATTGTTGCGTTCTCAGGAAATAATTCTGCAGAATGTTTTGAACGAAGTTGGACCATACCTATGAGTATCAATATGTTCAATGTATAAATTAATACTACTACAATAGTACTGACAATATTCATTATTTAAAGATTTGAATCCTTAAAACAAGCTGCGAAGCGTCCTTAATTGACGAGAAAGGGCAACAAAAGAGCTGGCATGCATTGCATTGCAAACATTCTCGGGCAAATGATTCTGAAACAATGTGAGATCAGTAGTATTTTCAGACTCTTGAGTCTTGTGTTTCACCAAAATCTCTGAACCGGAAAGAATGTGCCCATTATACAAAACACAATACTTCAACATCAAATCCATCTCCATTTTAATATGACCATTCTCAAAAAGCTTCTACAAGATCATCAAGTTTCCACTGCAAAAACTTAATAAGTTGCACTCAGTTCCCATTTTGTATAACTTAAAAGCCGCACAACTAGTTACAAAATCTTCTCGAGAAGAGAACAAAAAATAACAAGTGGAACATGGCCTCTCCCCTTAGATGTCGAATAATCCACTCAATAATGATGTTTTAACCATCTCTTTTTTGAAAGGATGCCCAATCTTTTTCTGCAACCAGGAACCAATATTATCCAGAATAACCCAGAGCATTTTTTTTGCAGCTAATATCAGACAGATCAAAGCTCATCATGGCCTTGTGGTTTTTCTTTGATCATAGAATCCAATTCGTATTCAAGTTCCTGTCAAAATGACAGTTTGTTTTATTCATTTTCATTAAAAGAACAAAGTAGAAGTGCATGAGTCAAGGAAAACGAAATACCTTGAGCTTTTCTTCTCGGCAGAGGACAGGAGTAGACATCAAAGCTACATATCTGCCAGACAAACAGTACATGAGTGACACAGCTTACACACACATACAGAGAGAGAGAGAGAGAGAGAGACTCATACTCGCATCGGCTTGGCTCATCTATGCTTGTCAATTCTGTTTTGAGTCCACAGCTTAGCTTGACCTGTAAAACAGAACGAATTCACTTGCCAAAAATTCCACATTTCTAATATACTTTTTTATTTTTCCATTCAACTGGCTAGCCATTCTTTTAGCTTGATAACCAGTTGACGAGCCAATTTTTTACAAGAGTAAGGCCCAAGTTGTCATTCAAAAGTCTTGAATGGATCAAACATGGCTTATCCAAAAGCTGCATATGCATCAGAGAGGAACCGGACTAAAATAATTGCGAAGAGGAAGAAAGTGATCTTTAATACCTTCAAACTTCTACGAGGCCCATTCCAGCATCCATCACCATTTGAAAACAGCATGACACTGTATGAGCCCTCAAACTTCTCCCACTCTCTACATGCAATAGATTTTGGAAAAGGAGAAACAGAGATAAGTATTTGAATACAGACTAAATATTCTGACACATTTCATCTCGAAGAACTAACACATGCATAAAAAATAACTATTTGTGTTGTGATTGTATCTAACAAAGTAACAATCCCACCCCAGCACCATTCCTTTCCTCGATGGATGACAGAATTGGTTTGAAAAGTATGTACATTAAAATACGTATATTTCATTTACAATATAGACTGTGTCATCTAACACATCTGAAGGTTACATAATATCTACATGCTTTGCTACAAACATCCAAAATGGAAAAACAAAGCTGAGTAGCTGACATTAAAATTCTGGTTGTTATAACTCCATCCACATCCAGTACAACTATCCACATATCGTCCTAAGCTTTGATCTCAATGATGGAAACTCAGAATCAGAGCTATGAGTCCACCATTGCAATCAATTTCAATTGACAAGTAAGTATTGAAAATTAAAGTAAAGGAAGTAGCTGCTACATTTCAGCTAGACAGAAGATAAACAAGTATCAGGAACGCATACAACATACCCCAACCGGGTTGCACTGTGATCGTCCTCCTGGGATGCTTGTTTAAAAGGGCAAACCTTGTACACATACCTGAAACCAATTCAAGTACAATACCGACACACACACACACAAAAAGAGAGAGAAAGAAAAGAAAAGAAGAAGTATATCAATACTGACACAATGATCCACCACGCTAGTTTTAGCACAATAAAACATGAAAAAGGAAGCGAGGAAATTGTTACTTATTCTGCTTGATTTCGTAGCATCGATCATAAAATGAATAGAATTCCTTCTCAGATCCTGCAATTCAATTATCAGTTTTTCAACAAGTTGAGACAACTATTACTCACATATTGGAAATAAATAGGCTAATGTTAGATAGACATGTTGATGTAATTACTTACCAAAATCATGCTTGGTTTTTTCTGTCAAACTTGATATTTTAGATTCAATATCTGACAACCTTTTACTTGATTTATCATGCTCCTTTCGAATACGATCCGCATCTGAGAAACACAAAGCACAAAAAATATAGCTCAATTCCATGCACTAATTTTAACTCCAAAGAATGAAATGCATGCAAGATTTAATTATTACCTAATAAATTCACCGGAGTTGGGAGCAAGTTAACTGACCGAAGTATGCCTCTAATAGTTTCCAGTATCTTATCCCACCAAGATGGGCTGCTCAATGTTGTCATCTCTACAGAAAAAATATAAAACAAAAGGCATAAGATAGATAGTGGTAAAGGAAGAGACAATATCTATGGTTCAAATAAAACAATAGAATAATGGCAACAATGGCTAACCTGAATCAATTTGGTTGCCTGAGTTAGGATTGAAAGGAACATTAGAACTGTCTTTGTTCTCATCTTCACCATACTTCGTATTTGTTTGTTCATTAGCATGATCTTTATTACCCCCTCCGTGAACACTCTCAGTTCTCTTGTCGTCTTCTTCCAGTTTATCTTTAGAAATATCAATGTCCTCAGCCTGATCATCTGTTTTCTCTCCAGTCCAGCGTGAAGCAACAAGGCGACCCAAATCTTCCCTTGACAAGTCAGAATTCTCTGAACTCTCTCTCTCATGCTGAAATCAAAATATAGTATTAAGAATAGAACTGTAGATATTTGCTTTCCGGTTATCAGACAAAAGAAGAATGGAGTACCAGCTCAAAGTTATGTTCACTGGTTATTTCTTAAATTGCTATCACAACATTGCAACATAATTGGCTAGAGGAATGCTAAGGGTTGCAGCTTATGCAAATGACAAATCTCAACCGCTTGTGTAGATCACGGCAGATGGGACAAATTACTCAACCTTCGCGTGATCCACAAGGATGGTGAAGATTGGTTAGTCATTCCACACGCAACTGCCATATCACTTCTCTCACTAGTCACCGATTAAAATATAGGAACAAGTAATAACAAAATATAGGAACAGGTAATAACCTGATTTTGTGGAGCTTCATCCAATGGCCCAACTTTGTTGCCATCTGAAGATTCTGAGGTTCCCTTTTCGTCATCAGTATTATTATCAGCTACATCTTTCTCCTCTTTGTCTTCTTCTTTCGGCGTTTCTTTCATATTGTCTTTTTTTCGTCCGCGTTCTCTTTCCTCATACTTCTCTATCTGTTGCTTACGTACTATGTTGGCAGTCAAGAAAACGACAAGCAACACACATGTAATCAGTTTATTGGCGAATCAACGATTTTAAACAGTTGTTCGAATTTATAACTTGAACCATAAAAATAAAGCGACGAAAGCAACAAGTTATGAAGTTTTCAAATAATAAGAATAGAGTTGCCACACATAACCTTTTTTTTTTCTTTTTGAAAAAAAAAAACCACAGAACCTTTTATTCTATGCATTCCCAAAAAGAAAATGATCCGTTAAGGTAGTTATTTCTACTCTACGTAATGCTATATGTTTACTTGGCTATAGTTCAGCCACTAACAAGCTGCTACATGTCTCTCATCAAGGACCAAGATTGTTCTAAATAAAAAAAATAAAAAAAGTGAAGAAGTCGTCTCAGGCACGACACATGCCCGTGTGACAACACCACATGCCTGTGTGTCCTTGAAAGAGATTTGACTGGCCTGTGTCATTACGCCACACACCCGTGAGCCATCAACAGCAACTTGACATACCCATGTCTCGATGCAAATTTGCCTCCCAGATTCATTCTTGTGTGCGCGTTACTTTGTGACATCAGAAACTCTCAAGCAATCAGAATGCAAGGCTACATCTTTTGCCTACCACTCAAAATACCCCCATTGGTGAAAGGTTCCTTTCATCCTCTATGCTCATACTCTTGCTTCTAAAATTTGCAGGGCTCTAAGATAACTTGGTAGAGATCTTACTCTAACGCCCAAGGTGAATTCTAGTGCACACGCACAGATAATTCACTTAACACGTGTTCCTTCTTTTCATATACGAAGATCTGAAGGACCTAGAAGATCCATTCCGATTCAACCGTTGGATGACATCAAGAAACAATTATACAAGGGAAATCACAGGAAATAGTGCATCAGTATGTAAGTTCACCTTCCTGAACTTGTCTTTTTACCTTGGTCACAAAATTAATACAAGATTCAAGCAAGCTGCACTGATCTGCCTTATCTTCCAATTATAGTTTTCTGCTATGTTCTCTATATAATCATGACATATCTTGAGAAACTTTGAGAAATATGTAAAGGATAACATCAAGATATCAGACTCCTGTGAATTACCGTGCTCTAGATAATTGCTATTTTTGAAGTTTGAGCATAACTTGCAGAGATCTAGGCGGTCAAAACCATACCTTCAAGCTGTTTGACAAGCTTTTTGAGTGGTTTCTCTTCATTTTTCAGCTTTGACAGTTCCACTTTATCTTTCTCAAATGCTCGCTCTGCCTTTTCAACTTTCCTTTTCAGAATGGAGAGACCTTCCTGGTACATTGCAATCTTTTTCCTCAACTCGTCTCTAGCAACTTGTCCAGCCTCCCAACATGTATTTGGACAATTAACAGTACCATCATACTCGTCACTCCCATCACAGCAATCTGCTCTACATTATGAAATATTAATGCAACAACAGCTTATAAATGGTGTGCACTCATTTAGTCATTTTGCAACACAGAAATCTTGCTCAAAAGGAGACAGCTCATAATGACCAACTATAAAAGTCATCATAAAATAAAGAGAACAACTAATCCCCAAAAGCTGCTAACTATATGGACATATGGCATAATATGTACTATGTTGAGTAGGTGTTGAGATATTCATTCAAGCAACAATAGAACAATCAAAATGATGTAACAAACATAGGAAACCATTTGAACAAAACAGTTGCTAAATGTTGATGCAAAATAAGTGACAGCGAAGATAACAAGAAAGAAAAAGAAATCACTATATAGTGAGGAACATGCTACTTTGTTCAGTTAACAAACAAAAAAATCTTCAACGTATTTCCAAATGTTTCACCTAAAAACAACCTGCCCTACAAATTGTCATAGTCAAGTAGAACTGATCATCTGAGGGTGTATTGCCAAGTAAAAGGCAAAGTATATTAAGCAATATGATGTCCTGCATTGTCATAGGTAATTATTGAAATATTCCTACCGCATATGCCATCATTGACTCTTGAAGAAAACAGCGAAACGGGAAGATGTCCTGCATTACGACAATAAAACTTTCCTCGTGGGCATGCTGATGTTCCTGCAACCAACAATTATGGACATTAGCACGATAACTTCAAGAAAATAAGAGTATGATGCCAAACACACTAGGTCTAAAGACATCACAAATGTTGTGCCCCAACAAACACACGTGTGCAGAAGGTAAGCAAAGAACTGCCACCAAGGTCAGATTCCTACCCATGTTTTTTCTTTCAGTATTTAGAAAAAGAGTTCAAACCCTCTTATAGCACAAATAACTTATTTTGGCATCGTCTTTCAAATAAGGGACTCCATAACAATTCCCTTAAATAGGTGCATAACTGCATAAGCAAAAGTAATATAATAGGAGCAGACTATGCAGTAGGCATCAAACAACTAGAGAAGAACAGCAAATACAAAGTCATATTTAGGAAAGCTTGAAATAGGTTAGTGCATTGCAACATTTTGATGTGAAGCAAGACCCACCAACCCAAAAATTTCTTTAGATACTAGAAAATATTTGTATAGATAAATCTGCATTTCAACTCCCCACTCAGTTCTGATTGTATCCACCACAGACATCACTCAACATTGTATCAAAAAAAATACAAAGTATACTAAAACTAAAGTAACAACCAGTAGAGACGAAACAAAAAAAAAAAGGAACAGCAACAATGAAGAGACATTGCAACTAAATTAAGCAAAGCAAGAAGAAGAGAATTGAGGGAGACCAATACCAGGCTCATCAGTGCCATCAGGGCAGTCGCAGAAATTATCATTGAGCTGAGCTCTGGTGAATTTCTTGGATCCATCTTTGCACTTTATGATATCAGTCGTGAAGTACTTCTCATCTGAACCAAAAAAAAAAAATCCATTCCAAAATCTAAAATAACCATCGACCCAGAGCAATAAATTGATGTTGGGTCGTGAAAAATAAAAATCGAGGAAAAAAGGAGTAACGGCAGCTTGATGAGATGGGTACCTTGAGGAGCGATCCCGAGCAGAGAAGTGGATGAAGCTGATCCAATACAAAATGATATCACAACAGAGAAAATGACCACAAAAATACATAAGAATCGACCGATATTGGTGTTCTTCATCGGAATCTATAGGGAGAGCTTGTCGTTAATTTGGTTAGTTCGTGTTCGTGTTCGCGCTCCTCAGTTGTGAAGAGCACACGAGTTCCTAGTTTGGAAAGCCGATTCAGAGAGGAATGTGGGACCGAGTTGCAAACTCTCCGAGTCGCTAAAATAACTTGCATTAAATTTCTTTTAACTGTTTTTATTGTTCTAGTTAATACTTTTTTTTTTGTCTAAACTATGGGGTTTCAGAGCGGGTCCACAATTAGACGGTCGACACCTTTAAGTCAATTGACCACACCCAGACTAATCTTCATTCGAGGTTTGTTTACAGATTACGGATTTCACCTCTTCTCAAAGGTGTGTTGAGTAGGGATCGAAACTGAGACATTTTTCCACAGCCTGTGTTAACCAACTGCGCCACCCCTATTGGATAATACATTTTATTTTAGGTAATTGAAAAAGACGAACAAAAAAAAACTACTCATCACTTAAAAGTTGAAACACATATTACTTGGTCTAATTTGTGAAAGGAGTGTAAGGGGTTTGGGTTTCTATATCTCTCTCATTCCAAACCGTAGGCAGACATAATCGGACTTGGGAAGATGGTATGGAGGTGGAAAGACAGCTAGGTTCGGGGCGTCTGGGTTACATTGCGGGAAGGAACGGTAGGGAGGTGGCAAGGCGGCAATGGCGTCGGGGACGTGGGAGAGGGTTTTATGGTGCAATTCAATATTCCATTTGGAGGAGAAGGAGTGGATAGTGGAATGAAAACGTTGGAGGAGTTGTTGGATGTGCAAATAACGATCAAAAAGCGAATCGTGACCTGAAAGATAACGAAATGGCTAGAGAAAAGGGTTGTCGGAGTTGTTGATACAGGGGGCTCGGTGTGCAGGTTACGTGGAGGAATGCGGATGGGGAGGGAAGCTAGAGCAGTGCGAAGATCTGGTCAGCCGATGGCAGAGCAAGCAGGAACTACCATGCACTATCATCATGAAGCAAATAGTATAGGGGAAATCGGTTCATAAAAGGTGGAAACGAGAGGGATCTCGTTAGTAGGTGGGAGATAAAGGTGTTATTCGAGGTTACTGCAGATCTGGAGGTGCAGATCCGCATGGAGGAATGAGTCTCCAGTAGCTTGGCATCGGTAGATACAGTCTTCTACAAGACGTCAAGTATTATAAGGTATGGTTAGGTCATATGAAGTTGTTTATTCATTTTGGCTTTCGCGTATCAATTTAGGTTTTTGAATTTTATGGTTACCGGTTCAATTATAGGAGGATACCAATTTTGCAATGATATTAGTATTTTTCAGATTTGTGGTTGAGCCTAGGTGATCTGCGGTTAGTGGTACCTTGAGTTGTTTGTCAGACCACAACCTGCTCATAGTCGTAGGAGTAAGATTGAGTTAGTTCTCTGATTCTGGTATGTACTGTGAATCTTCAAATTAATGCAAAAAAAAAAAAAAAAAAAAAGAAGTTGAAAAAAATAGAAATTTTTTTTTTTTTTAATTTTTCAATC